>JAYMTA010000374.1:0-30253 GCA_036897625.1 Pelargonium cotyledonis | reverse complement strand
TTTAATGTTTTTATTATTTTTTATATTAAAAAATGCCGCGTCGCGAGGAATTAACGGATTTCATCTACTATTTTGACGGAATGTCCTTGCGCGACTTGTAATTGATAAACTTTGGACTTATATGGCACGATGTGCTAACATTTGGACTGATAAGGCACGTTTTAAAGGTTGGAGAGCTGTGAGGCACGTTTTGGATAGTTTAGAAACCTGGAAGGATATTTTTTCTTATAAATATTTTGAGGACTATAAAGTAACTAATTGATTGGTAATTAAATTAATTAATTAATTAGTTAATTACCTGCAGGTATTGAATTTCTTGCTAAGAAATGAGAGGCCATTGGGTTGGGCAGCAATTCTATCAATTTCAGACCATGATTTCTGTATTGTCTCAGTACATCTTTTGCTGACTTCCTGTAATTTATGAAAAAAATAGTCAAATTTCACATAAAAGGAGTTAATCAGTTAGTTACTATATTTAAAGAAGACGTGGTAATTTTGGGTTTCAAGTCGGGTCTGATAAAGCTAACCCAAAACGACATTCACTATTTTAGGCATAAAATGCACGACCCCGTTTGGGTATGTCTGATCCGGCCCGAAATCTCACAATATAGTATTGATCGACCCAAAAGTTGGTAAAGTTGGACCGAGTGTCCATGGATACAGATTCAAATTGTCAATTCTAATTTAAAGTGAAATAATAAATAGTACACTTCTCTTAAAAATAAAGTAAAAGTCTTGATATGGTTCCCAGACTTTGATGTTTTGTTCCAAATTGGTCATAAACTTTTTTTATAACCAAAATTAGTTCATAAACTTTATCTTTCATCCTAATGGTCATTAAACTTTGTTTTGATCCGAAATGGTTTATGAACTTTTACATATAAACCTAATTTAGTCCATGAACTTTTGTTATAAGCTCTAATGACAATGACCATTTTGAGTCAATATATAAAAGTTTAGGGACCATTACGGGTCAATATGTGAAAGTTCAGAGACCATTTTAGGTCAAAGCAAAGTTTAAGAATCAAATTAGAGCAAAATACAAAAGTTCAAGAATCAAATTGGGACAAAACACTAAAGTCCATGACTAAATTGAGTATTTTACCTAAAAATAAATAAATAATAAATTACCTTAAAATCCTTGGTGACAATGGAATAGTAGCCGTTCATGGGGGTAATATTGTCAAAGTAGAGGATAGGAGCAGACGAAGCCAGAGCTCCAAGAGCAACATGAGGATATTTAAGCCGAAACCAAGAAGCAAGCACTGATGATGAATATTTAAGATTTAATTAACAACTTAATATAATAATTAACACTCGTAATTAAGTAGCTTAATTAATAGTAATTAATTACTTCCACCGTACGATCCTCCGACGACGATGACCGGAGAATCTTGGGCGTGCAGTTTTTTCTTCAAGTGTATGAGAATTGCGGCGTAATCTGCAAGAGCTTGGGCCGAATTAAAATAACCGATGGTGCTTGCATTTCTCAGTGCCTCTTCTCTGGATCCGAACGGAATTGATTTGCCATAGTACCGGTGCTGATTCAAATAAGTATAGTCCACAAATTAAATTGTCGGTTCACTTGTCAACCATAACAAAACAATTATTATATGTCCTAATCAAAATAAATTTTCTACACTTTATTATTATTATTATTTAAGAGGATTGTTATTGCGCCGGTCGTAAAATGAGTATATTTTTGAAAAGAATTTAGTTAATTTTGTATGTTTTTTATTATATACTCGTGAGCACACACACAAGATATAAGATATAATAAACTTAAAAGATATTAACTACGTTATTATTATTGGTAATTCACGTATAAGTATTTTTTAAATAACACTTAATTTGAGAGAGAAAACGGCATTTATTTTGTGATCATGTAATAAAGTATTTCAAACTTATTTCAATCCAAACATGAAGGCCCAATAAATAGATTCGAATGGTCAAATAGTCGAAGTTCATCAATGTTTTGTGAGTTTAAAATTCATAAAATATATTGACTTGATTTCCGATGGTGTACATTGAGAATGGGGTCGGGCCAACACCAATCCATATTTTTTTTTTGGAGTGTGAAAAATCTTGAGTTGCCAATTTAGACTCAAATTTATGTGTGGTTAGGATCGACTTTGCATTTATGCGGACTCAATTCCATCTAAAACGAACCGGCAATTTTTTTTAATAGAACAACTACATATTTTGCACCAAACCCAACTCGTGACTTGAACTTTTCAAGTTGGGTTTGGGTTCGGCCCTTTCAACCGGGAACCTAATCGCCACCTTCAATCAAATTTGAGACCGATCCATACCTCATATGTTTCGAGTTAGAGCCTCCAATTATATAAATATTTACGGGTTTAATTAAATAAATAATTACCTCAATATAAACAAGAAGTGCCTTGAATCGAATTGCGTTATCACTGAGAAAGCCAATACCGGTGACGTCCCAATCTATCGGAGCTTCTTCTCCTAAATACGCTAAAATCGGAGCACTGACGTTGCCACCTCCCCAGTACTTGGAATTGATGACGTAACGCTGTCGGAAAGTGACGTAGCTCTCTGGCCTGTAGTTGAAATGATCCAGTGTTTGTCTGAAATACAATGTTTTGCGCCCACCCGTGTCGACGACGTCGTTTGATGCCGCCGACACAGGCAGCTCCTGCTCCGTACGGGCTTCGCGGACACCGAGTGTGGGGATCCTGAACGGTGTCGTTTTGGCGCCTGTTAAAAGAGTTGTTAAAAAGAAGAAGATAATTAATGGAAGCCATGGAAATGGTGGTGTGAGAGAGTTCATTATAAGAAAATAGTAGTTTTTGGTACAACATAGAGTCGTGTTGGAAGCACATATTTATAAACCTTAAAGGTCACATAGCTTTCTACTTTTGGAAAGGTGTTGATTTTGGTATATGTTATATTCAAATATTTTACTCTTATTATACATTAATAAAAGTTTATATTTTATTTTTATTTTCATGAGATCGATAAAGCACGGAAGAATTAATTTGAATAAATGATCTAATCGGTACAAATAATCACACCATTAGATAAAATTCAGGAATTAAGGCTCTACTTATGCTAGTTTGAGAGAATACATGTATGATAAAAATAGAAAATTAGAGACAAATGATTTCTCAAATAGAAAAATAAATGAGTTAAGAAATCCATACATCGGGATATTTACAACTACAATATAAATATTAAGAAGCGAGGTGTCACCGCATGTGTATGGGGCATATATTTATCACTCTTATGTTGTGTATGGGGCATGACGACGTGGTAGTAAGATATTTTGATGAAGTGACGACGATGTCATCGTGCATAGTTAGGACCGAGTCACTTGTCCAATTGAGTCATTGAGTCTATTGGAGTTGACGATTTGAACTTCTAACTCAAATTTTCTCTTTTTATTTTTTTAAAAAATATGATCCGACCAACTTTTAAGTTAGGTCGGTCAAATTTATCCTACGAAAATTTCGAATCGGATCAAATAAGATCAAATCTTAAAATTAACAAATTTTAGTAGTTTACACAAAATCTGAATCCAATTCGAGTATTATTCCCATACTTGAGTTGGAGCCTTAAGATGGAGCAAAAGAGCGGAGCTGGGTCTCGAAGTAAGCAACCTTGAGACGACGACTCAAACACAAGATTTTAGTTGTGAAAATGGCACAATATCGTCAAGCCATTAAGTGTTTTGTGAGTAACAGGGCTGGCTCTTAGAGCGTGCAAAGTGGGCAATCGCACAGGCCCCAACAAAGTGAGGGCCCTCACCTTTGAACTTTTATCTGCAGCTATTATCTACGGTTACAAACTGCAATAATATTTTTTATTAACTTCGGTTATAAACTGCAATAGAGTGCCAATTTGGACTTTTAGCTGCAGTTATAAACTGAATCAACCATTTATACTATTTTTATTTGATCATGATTTAAAAAATTTGGGGCTCAAATATAAATTTTGGTATAGGGCTCCCAAAATTCTTGAGACACCCGATGAGTAAATGTATATTGAACTTACACCATTGAACCCAATTTCATCTATCCACCTTTTTACACATTTTTTGCACAAAACCGAATACATAGTTGAATTCATGGTTTGAAGTGAAATAAAACGACAGAATTGACTTCCACTTTACGAATCAATAAATATACGTTTTTTGTCTGTGTTTATCACCACAAAATCAATGAATAGCATTGACACAGCAATGAGTGGTACACACCCACAACAAAACAGCATGCGCGGACAGTGAAATCCATTGCTAAATGAAGCTAAAATTTTCTCAAGAAACAAACAGATCCTAAAGGGTGATTGCGGAGTGTAGAAGGAAAATCATAAGGTCCAAAAATGGTCACTACTCTTCCATTTCACGCATTTACACTCTTTTATGAAATATACATTCAAATGGGAAAAATAAAAAGTGACAACAATGACAACATCGAATTGATACTTGAAACTGAAATATACTTGTTTAATTTAGTCCGTTAAAATAGTGACCGAGTTTTATAAATCAATAAAATAATGACTGGCTGAAAATGTTCAAAAATAAATATGGGTCAGATTTTACGTGCAAAGTATGTAGGTTCATGAGAAAGACAAGAAATAGATGATAATAATTCCACGATATATATTCATATCATATGAGAGATCGTGGTAAAAATTCTCAGCCAAAAAATCATTCGAAACCGCAGAAGCAAGCAGTAATTGTTTTGGGGGTTAAAACATGTAAAACCTATAATACAATACAACAATCAATAACATAAGCACCAAAAAGAAGAGAAAATGGTAAAATACAAAAGCATATAAATATATGCACAAAAAGGACTCCACAGCATGCATGCCAACACACACACTGAAGCTCAAACATTACTAAACTCAACTAGCAGCTGTAGTACATAAAGTACAACGCATACGAGGCGTGCCCGAGAGAGTATCTTCCTCTTCTTCCTCCTCCTCGCCATTATCATACTCGTATTCTGACGTTGGTTTGTGGGTTCCATTCTTGGCGCTGACCGTTTGTATGGAATCCATTAGACAATGCATGTGATAGGCATGGCAACAGAAGAACACGATTGCCGAAACATTTTGTATAGACAACGGATCGAAACACATGCAGCATCTTCCACCGACCCTGGTTTTTGACTTGACCTCCACGGTTCTCACACTCGGGGATCTCTCAGTTGTCTGGGAGGTCCCGTTGTCCTCTCTTTTCGCTCGGGTTTCGCCTTCCTCGTTGCTCAAGCGAATTGCGCGACGTGCTTCTTTGTAGTATTTAATCAACAGGTTAACGCAATCAGCCTGTCAATGCCATAATTAGACCATAATGTCGAGCATTTCAGATGTTGTATTGAAGCAAAGGTATGTTAGGTGCAGAAGTACCTTGAGAATATCATTGCACCCGTGTCTAAGAGACGTTTCAGTTCTGTAATCGGTGATAATTTTGACTAGACGATCTCGAAGTCTGAAAAATGAGAAATATTACATGAAAATCATAAAGAACACGTAATGAAGCACCTACTCAATTAATGTTAACTTACATTTTTTTTTTTTATTATCAGGAATGAGAATGAGATTTTAATGCATCATGTTCGTATTAACACTTTTTAGTCACAAGAATGGGCTTTCAATTGCGAATTTCATTCCCATTCCAATTTTTTAACACAAATGCTACCTAAAGTGGAAGGGAGAACTCCTTAAAGCAATATTTAGAGCATACTAACCGAGGTATCTCCAAGCCATTTGGCACCATATTAACAATATAGAGCGGATCCAAATTTCCAACAGTATGCTCCAATAACACGCCCACCTGTAAATTCGCAAAAGAAAGTTTTAGACTTGCTTGCAGAAGACACAACAAAAGTCCAACTACTTCATTCTGCAGGTTAAACTTTTTTAAAGTACCATTTCCGGTTTGTCGAGACACTGCTTTATTAATTCATCCCACAGGTCATCATCATGCTGCATGTTCACAAATTCAACAGCCTGCGCAAAACAAATAAGACTTGAGACTCTTAGCTATAGACCTTCAAAACAGAGCCTCTACCAATCATCTACAACCCACAAGTACCTCTTCAATGTCTTCTAAGTTATTGATGATAACAGTGAGGGCTTGCTTTGCATTTCCCATTCTACCAAGTATGAAGACTTGCTCCCTTACAAGATCTCTTCGGATGCAAATTTCATATGCCTAAAATTTAATTTCAAGAAGTTAACTCAGAAAAAAAAATGAAAGTATTAGGTAATTACAAAGTCATTGATTGATTAAATCAGACCTTCTCAAGTGTATAATGTTGACTACTGCGAAGGAAAGGAAGTAGCATTTTTGGATCATATTCAGCATAGAGCTCCACCTGATCCAATAAGTAGGGAAGATTATATGGTAAGACAATGCATACAAACCAAACACAGAGATAAATCCATACACAATGTGATTCAATGGAAATATAGTACAAGGTAGCATTTAGATTATATATATTAGAATGGAAATGGGAATGAGAATGGGATTTCCATTCTGAAGCCATTCTCATGACCAAAAAAGTCATAATTCAAACATGAAGAATGAGAATCTCATTTCCATTCTCATTCCCGAACAATTTTTTTAATCCAAATATTACCTAGGTACTACAATAAGCATCAATAATTTTTCATAATAGTGTATCCACTGATTCGGTCATAAGTTTTTATCATATAGACAGGATCAAGGCAAACAAATAGACCTTAGATTTTTACATGTCACCACACCTCAAACTTGGCATGTAAACACAAGTACCCTCATGAGGAAAATTTTGAGGCCAAAAAAACATTGGATGGCATAGAAATGATGAAAACCTAGTATAGTCTTTTCCATACCTGCATATCATGAAAATCTCTCCCAGCATGCGGATTTACTACAGATAATGAATGCAGGTATAAATACAAAAAATATCTGGCATCACACTTTTTGCTGGCATTCTGAAGTTGTGAAACAACTTCATCTGGAGTAATCAAGTCCGTGTGTTGGATCAATAAAGGAACTGCACGCTTGCAATCTAGCATCATAAGTTGGGTAACCTGTACATGCATAGGAAACAATAAAAGAGTGAGGTAATTATATTATAAAATAAGCATTAGAAGAAGCCATATAAAAACAAATATGCCAATAACTATAAACTAAACCTTTATACCTACTTCCAATAATGTGGAGAAACGATAGATTTTCAACCCCAACTATCTAGGATAAGGCTATCAAGATTTGAGATGAGTGAATTTTCCATTGTGAAAAAAATTATCAAATGATAACAACAAAACCCTGAACTATGGTTTCTATAATAATAAGGGGTCATGTATGTTTAATTGAGAAAACTGCTGAACTATTTTTAAGCTGATATATCAAATAATGAACTTTTCTTTCAGATTCTGACTTGCAGTACGCAGAAATATAATTTTTTTTTTTGAAACATCCAAACTTGTATCATCCTACCTTTTCATGAATCGCATCATGCAAGCTATGTTTTTCAATGAAATCGAATATGCCCGGCTTCATAAGCTGAAATTCAAACAACAATGATACACATAAATCATCATACACAAAATGCATTATCAAACACCTTTTGCTTTTCTGAAGCATTTAAAATTTTAGACAGATATGAAATGTGGTGTGCGTGTGTATGTGTGGGAGGAGAGAGAGAGAGAGAGAGGACACAAATAGAACACTTACATCAGCAAACAATGAGAAAGCTTTCTCAAATTGCCCATCAATTACATACAACTCAGCTAATGCCTGACGAGAAACGAATGAGTTATGGGAGTGGTATGTTGCATCGGTTGGTTAAAAATTTAAGTATTTATACTTACCTCTTTAAGTGCATCAGTCATGGAAGTGTTAAGCTGAGGTTCTAAGGCTGAGATCACAGGCGAAGCAGAATATATCACAGATGGCCAAGATTTAACAGTTGCCAAGAGATCCTTGTGAAAAGATGGATTATTTGCCAGAGTTCCAAGAGCAAACTGAAATTATCACTAGAACCCATCAATTACCCAGATGACAACCAAATGAAATAAAGAGATTTCAAATGAATTTGGGATAAATTTTTCTTTAAGGACCTCATAAGTAGTATCACGCAGTCTTGGGTTTTCTGTTGGTATGTATGGAACCAATATATGAAGCTGACGGAGTTGAGCAAAGTGGAATACCCATCTGCAACAGACAATCCACTGTCAGTTATCAACAAGAAATGAACAATTTTTTGTTGTCAATAATGATACTTAATACCTCTCCCATGCCGAAGAAGATCCTCGTAACAATTTGGGACACAGAGATGCAGCTTCAGCATATTTCCTTTCAACGATCAAATGATCAAGGTACCTGGATCCCACCTACATAATGACATTTTACATAAACTATGTTATTAGATATAAGAAGTCCATACCCATATGAGAAATGCTCTGTTAGGATTCTGGGATTTCATTTGAAATTTTGTTTACAACATGGGATCAAAAAATTTGGATTTGGATTTTGGCTAAAATCCAATAAAACTTAAAACATGCTTACAACATGGAATTTCAAATTAAAACTCTAGTCTTGTCATTTGAAATTATATGGTTTTCCAAATATTATATTTGTATATGAAATCCCAAATTTCAAATCAAATACAAGTTCCCAAATGCAGCCTAAAATTATTTAGAGCAAGCCACTATGTTAATCACATGCAACAAACACATAAATTATAGCATTGTACACAACACCTGTTTTCACCAGTTACTCCCATCAATGACCATTGCAATGTAAATTAATTAAGGTCGGTTTGGATTTGATTTTAAATTTATTGTTTTAAATGTTGTATTCAAATGCAAATTTAATGTTCAGAAAGTCATATATTTCAAATGAAAATGTAAGAGATCATTTGAAATCCTATGTTGCAGACATCTTTTCAATCTTACTTGATTCGGGTTAAAATTCTTTGCCATCCAAACGTTGGATTTGACTCAAACACCGGATTTAAAATGAATTCCCAAAATCCAAATGGGGAATTAAACAAGTCATTATTGGCAAAGTTTAGAGCCCTTAGGACTTTTTAATGTACTTTTCAAAGTAGGATTTTTCATCACATGCTAATACTTAGAAAGTAGCGGTGATATCGGTTAGGTTAGCAGCTATAGTATAGATTTATTCATAATTGCCACTAACGCAAACATATAGAAAGGATGCACCAAAACAGTGAGAAGTGGAGAACTTTGAGAGAGGGCCTGAGGGAGGAGTGCGTGATTCAACTAAAGCAACAAAAATATACTAAGCTTTTAAATTTATATGTCACGATATCTACACACTGACCTGCATTCGACACATATAGGCAAGCATACTTTTTAAAATATGACATTGAAAGAATTTACATTAAACCATTTTATCTAAAATACCTCATCAAGGAGTTCACTACGTCCCTGACCTGCCTCAACAGCTGCTAAAGCCTTTTCATGCCACCCGTGTTGAAGTAGCCAAGCTATGTGATCTTCAGCATCCCTAAACAACTAAATGCATTTAGATATCAAACCAAATGAACTAAGTAAACTTCAATTAAAAGAGTATCTGAAAAAATTATGGCAATCCATATTATGCACAAACCTGGTTCTCTACTTCACCTTTCTAAATAGATTTTCATATTTTGCACTTGTGAAATTTCTATTAACAATCAATTATATGAGACCTGACACACCCAACAGACTTGTAATGATATGACATTTCACAATCATGGTACAATTAACATTCTGGCAGACAACAATAATTATCTCAATGACATCCCACCCTGAATCAGTTCCAAGGAGTTGACTTGAGAGGTTAGGAATGCATCTATGATCAGTGACTCACTTTGGGTTGTTTAGAGAATCAAATCAGAAAGACAATAAAAAGGGGGAAAGCATAGGATGCATGTGAACCGAGCAGATCATAGCAATCACCTTCATTTACTAGATCTGAGGTACTAGACCATAAAAAGAATCCTCAAATGGCCAAATCTCAAGTATCGTAAATACAGCACAAATACGCACACATACAATAAACTATCAATACATGATCACTTTAAACAAAGTACAAAACTGATGATCAATTAAAATTAACCTGGGCTTCGCTATGACTACATCCTTTGGGGATACAATATAGTACATTGGTTCATCACCAGCAGCCCACTGACCACCAGCATAGCTGCTACCTACACTCATATGAAAGAACTATTACAATTGATCAAAATGATGCACTGTGTATACACCTAAAACTGTGTCAATATATTAACCTGAGAAAGGCGCATGAGCAAGGTAATAATCCTTTGCCTTGTAATGTTCAAAGCCATGTACAGGCAGGGCATCTGTTGAAAGTTCATCATTATTCCATGATACAATGCGTACTTCCGGTCTCTGTGCATTACCCTGCTTAAAATAGATTTAATACCCACTGAAAACACTGCACATATGGTGTTACCTCTTTTATAATTAATTCATAAGCAATCTGTAAAAGTCTACAGAGCAAAGGAACACCTAGAAGCACATTATTTTGAGTTCTAAAGTAAAGAACTGACAAATAACTGATTACGACAACAGACAATCAAGGAATATCCTATAGGTGCAGGAGAAACAAAATGGTAAATAATGTATTACCAAAACACTCAAAGAGAAGTAGTTTTAAGTGAAAATAAAATAATCCTTCTATGGAAAAACTTACAAATAAAGGCAACATACAATTGAATGAAAAGTACAGAAAGTAGAACATCTAACAATAAAAAAAAATAAACACATATGTCCATATTCAGTGTATCACAATTACAAAATGGGCATCTAGAAAAGCAATATATACAAGTTCAGGGTGCCGAAGGCAACAGCCACTATCAAACAACTACATATGAAGTCCTTATAGGAACATTTATGACTTAAAAGTGATCCTTAATATAAGAAATACCATAAAAAAAAAGTATTTGCATCCTGAGAAGATACAGTCCACTTCAAAATCTATTAGGCACAAGTTCAGGTAAATAAATTCAATGTCTTTTTAAGCTTTTCAAATAAAATACCTGTCGTGATGGAATTGTGCTGCTGAATTCCTTCTCTCCATCTTCTTCACCAGGAATATAAGCAAGAACAACCAAAGAATCACCGAAGGGTGCAAGCCCTGAAATGAAATAGCTGGTTTGAAAAGATGCCACGATATCCACTCGGTTCATACTAGACAGTGGAGTAGGCTTATATGTCCCATTGGTTCCATTGTTTTGATTTGATCGTATTGATGCAATCTTCACAGATTTTCCCCAGCCAATAACCAATAGAGAGTCATCCTGAATGAGATTGGATTCGATAAACATGACACTTCATTAGAGAGGAAGTTCATGTCCATGTCCAAAAAGAGACGACACTTAATTCATCTTCATGTTCATGTCCCAATACATTTTCCACATTAAATTATGACTAACCTGCCAAACTAAATGAGGAAGCAAAAGCTCTGGGCGTGGGCTTCCACGTGGCCTTTCAATAAATGTTATGCGCTGATCATTAGCAGTATCATACACTTTCACCCCAGCATCATTAGCCCAAGCAATAAGACTTGTCCTCCACGTCACAGCATGTATTGGACCTTCACCAGAGTGCAAAACCTAGAAAAGCAATCCGAGTCAACAAAATATTTGAAAAATCCACTATGCGTTTTGTATATGGATTTTGTCAGCGTACTAGTTCAAACCTGGTCCCGATAGCCAAGCCATTTCTTTGAATTCAAACATAAATGACCTGCTAAACCACCAGCTACAAATCTTCTAGAAGAACTTCTAGTGTAATCTGGGTCAAGAGATAAAGCCTTCATAGGACGATGATACTCAAACTTCATTTTCTCATCAGTGAAAAGACTGTTAATTACAACAGATCCATCATCTGAACAACTTCCTATGTATTCACCTTCGACATCAAAGCTAAGGTCATTAACAGGAGCAGAATGAGATCGAAATCCCTTAACCTGTAAAGAAAGAAAATCAAGAGCATATTTTAAAACTAAAGTGAGAGATTTTGACATCAAATTTTTCATAACCAGGTGCAACAATATGCCAGCTACACACATATATTCAATATGCTTCAAGTTCAAAGAACTACTGGACGTCAAGATCAAAAGAGCAATACGCTACTCAAAATAATATAGATAATAGAATGACCTCTTCCGACAATTTGCATTTAGTTTCCACTATAACTTAAAAAATGATGGGCTTCTCGGGTCATTAGACAAGGACAATCTATTACAGGTTAATTCAAAAATACATTTAGACAGTGTAGATAACAACAGTATCAGATATTAAATCATGCTTCTAATGCATAATGCTGTGTCTTTAAAGTATGGGCAGACAATGAACACCTCAACAAATATAAGGATTAACAATCACCGACTAATGGAATTGTCAACATATAAATCATACAACTATATTGCATGATGGGTTAAGAGTAATGCAAATGCTAGAATACAAAATCAAGAACAGAGACAAGAAATATTATTTCTAACCAGATAAACTACACGGAAGGTTGAACAGGAGCAGATAACTTGAGCATGAGCACTGAGAAGTCTTGAGGTAAAAAAATCAACAATAGAACTACTGAGTTAATTGGAACATCTCAATTTCAACACCATTAGACGAATTAGCCATAGTTTTTTTCAAGGGCAAAAAAGAGAAGCTGATTTACGTCCAGATTTACAATCGTAATACTATCCAAAGTTCAAAATAAAATCAGGTAACTTGTTCAGCAAACTTATATGGGTTAAAATATGAATTATTTATCCAACATGATTTCCACTAGACATAAAACTGGGAGTGGCCACAAATCTTATGAATGTCTACTCAGGTACCTAGCTTAGTCACCAATCACAATACACAGCTTACTTCAAGCAAATCTAACCTCCCAACTTCCCTCCACAAAATTTGTACATGAGCTTAAAAAAAAGCTAAAAGAATTGTGGAAATGTTCAGTCACAGACCAAACCAAGCAAAATGGCACCTATAGTAAATTCAAAAACCACACTGGTTTGCCAATGCTAGATGGATCACATAAAAAATGCAAAGTCCTCCACATGTAATTCCAAAACTATAGCAGCTTGTATCAACATGATCCATAACCTAGTTGCTCCCAGCTAGAAACAATTGAAATCGAGATTATAAAACACTAAAATAAATGCAGATCCACAAATCTGCAACTGCTGCCATAATAATCCAATTTCAACATATCATATCAAAGTCAAACAACTTCCCAGTCCCTAGTTAGAGACTGCCTAAACAATTAAACAAGGGAGAATTGGAGTTCTAGTGACCAGATTCCCAATAAACTTAACAATATGCAACTGCTTGCCATAACAATCCGATTTCCAACCAAAAAAAACTACCGAAACACAAACAAACAAGCTACAATTCGAATTCAATTCGAATTACCTGATTCCCAAGGAAATCAAGGATATGCACGGTTCCATCGTGAGTGCCGAGCGCGATCATCCGCTCGGAGACCGCAATACACGACGCCGCATCGCTCGCTAGCAGCGTCTGTATGCTTCCTCCCATTCTCTGGTACTTGAGCCTCGGCTCGTCCTCCTCCTCCTCATCCTCCTCTTCTTCTTCTTCTTCTTCTTCTTCCTCTTCGTCTTCCTCCCTCTCGTCGTCTCCTTCTACGCCGTTCTCCGACGGAAACGGAGCCATAACTATCGCCAGAGCTCGGCGGTCTCTTCGGCTCCGATGAGAGAAGAAACGCAGAGATCTGAGACTGTCTGAGTCCTCTTCTGGTTGGGGCTGGCTGTTTTTGCCGAGTAGAGGAGTGAGGTGTGTCGTGGACCGTCTGGTGCTATGTGACTTCGTTTTTTTGGGGGTTTTGGTTTGGTTAAAACGGTTGTTTTTTGTTATTTATTTACTACCCAACAAAAGAGCTGTCATCTGAGTGATGAATTTGGTGCTTTTGTACTGTGTTTTCAACCGTTACGTCATAAAAAATACAAATTTACCGTGCCAATTATTCCTGAAAAAAATCAATTTGTGATTTTTTTAAAATTAAGCTAAATAAATCAAAATATGACGATTTATACATGTGATTTTGGGGGTTTGGAATCTTGTTGCGAGTCGTCTCTTATTTGGCGCAAACCATCTGACCAGATAATGAAGAATAGTGGGTAGGATGTGGATTCTTTTAACGGGCAAAAATGGGTTGGGCCATGGCCCATGTGTAAATTAGTGGTGTCAAATCTGAGAGAGGGAGTTTTGGTGCGTGACTGACAATTTGGACCCGACTCTGATTTTGCCTAACCGACCTACGGGCCGGGTTGGGCAAACCCATGTAATTTAGCATATTATGCTTGAACACCAACAAATTGACTAGAACCCGACCGATTCCGAGTACTTTTAGGTGAGATTTGGGTTAGAGTATAACAATGTGTACCCGAAAATCTTATTTACTAGTTGTGCATACACGTATCTGGACAACAAATAGAGCTATTTTTAAAAAATGTTTTTATTAAGTAACTCACACCACACACACCTAATATAATACGGAGTAACACATTATTTTGAGGGTGACTTGAAACTGAACACGTAAGAATGAAAAGGTAATCTATCTACTCCATCCCTTGAAGTTGACGTTGATAAATAGACCTATCTCTAGTAAGCGGGTTGGTCAGCTTTTTGGCATCCACAAGATTAAAGTTGTGTATGGCCTTCTGGTTCTGGAGTTCTCATATTAAGCCCATTCAAAAAGGTTTGTTATAGAGTCACATGATTGTGGACCCAAGCCTACATAAAGTGGAACACTAGTGAAAGGTAAATTTAAGCTTGTATCTATATCAATAATTAGAATATCGACGAATTAAAGAGGACATTAGAATGTTAAGTTACTCCCTCCATCGCAAAATAAGTGTATTGTTTGTCTAAATTTTTTATTTTAAAATGAGTGTCTTGTTTTTATTTTTATTTTATTATATTATTGTTCTTCTGATATTACCCTTATCACTTATGCACATGAGCAAATCTGCACATGAGGTGTAAGTGGAGAAAGTGAGAGTTATATTGAAATACACTAAATTATCTTGTAATTCTTAATTTTTGCAAAAAAATAAAAACAAGACATTTATTTTGGGACGGAGGGAATAAAAAATAATAATAATATAGTGAGACTCGTCGTACATATAAGATATGAGATATATTTTCATATTTAAAGGTCAGTGATGTGGTGATACGTGATTAGTCAACAAATATATGAGAGTCATCATGAACTCATGACTTGCCTTTCAAGTGTATCATTCACTCGTGTCCAGACTCCCACCACCCAAGGTGGAAGACGATTTGACTTTCTAAGACCGTCTACCGCTCTTATAGTGATAGTATAATGATTTGTATGGCTCGACGCACATGTTGGACTTTATTATCGGAAGACCTTGCCTCGAGCGAGTTCGTTTAAGGGAGTCATGATATTTTAAGGGTTTTGAAAAACCTTTGAGAGGCTAGAAGGCTCGAATGAGATGATAATAGACGAGAAGGCTTTTTTGTGAGGTTATAATGTTCAAACGACTTATCAGGTAGCCCTAAAGGTCTCAACGTGTGTCTCGTGATTATGGTACCCCAATTAACCTAAAACAATCGATCGAGACTCGGTTGTCTAGATAACAAAAGAATTGAGTATTTGCTCGAACATAAGACTTCAGCCATGCGCTTAAACTGTTCAACGACATGAAGCGTGCAGGTCAATGAGGGCTCTAAAGTCCACCAAGTAATTAAACAATACACACAAAATCCACCAAACAGGGACACATCACAGCATCCATCTTCAGCTTCATCGTCTCCGATCTCATCTCCACAACTGTACCGTCCAATCCATCGCTCTGGAATCAGATCTCCCTGTCTTCAAATGGCCGTACCGTCGCTTGATCTCGGAGCCTGAGTTGAAATGCAGCCGAGTTTGTTCCCTTTCGGCAGCGCTTTAGCCAATCCGTTTCTGTTCAATGGCGATTTGAGCGAGGGATTTGAGAGCTCTAGGGTTTTCTTCTTGGTTCCGTTTTTGTTGTCCCAAGGAGGCGGAATGGATTTGTCTAAGGTCGGAGAGAAGTTTCTTAGCTCCGTTCGCTCCGCTAGATCGCTTGGTCTCCTTCCTCCTACTTCCGATCGTCCCGAGGTACTGTCCGATTTCCAGTGTATTTATTTATTAAAATGCGTGTTTCCTGTTGAAAATTATACTATATTTTGCTTGTTTTAACTGATTGAAAGTAAAATAAAGCTTGATTTATCGCATTTGCTTGAGTATTTTGTCACTTGATAGCACTACTTGGCACATGTTTGATGCTCTTGTGTTTTGAGTGATTATCAGTGAGTCTTTGGAAGTAGAATAAAGCTTGAATTATTGCATTTGCTCAAGTATTTTGCCACTTGATAGCATTACTTGGCAAAATGTTTGATGAATATGTGATTTGAATGATTATCAGTGAGTATTGTGAGTTGTGACTAGTGAGCAGAACTTGCAATGGTTGATGAAAGTGTGAGAACTTGGTTAGTATGTTTTTGATAATTTTCTTTTGCAGATTCCAGCTCGAGTGTCAGCAGCAGCAGCTGTTGCTCGTGTTCTTGCAGGGCTACCTTCTGACCAGAGGTTAAGTCTCCCATCAAGTTCTGATGAACTGAGCTCTATGTATGGAAGCAGAAATCAAGCTCAAATAGTTGAGGATATAGAGGAAGAGTTCTATGAAGAGGTTTGAACCATTTACTTTGTCATTTTGGTTCTAGTTTTAGGCTGCTTATGAGTTATGCCTGATAATGAGCCTCTTCAATTTCATTGTTTGTTAACATCAACATAGTTAAATTGGTGGAAAGGTTACTCAGATATACTCTTTATGGAGCTGTTAATTTTACATCTAGTAAGAGTTTTGACTGGAACAAAACTAGTTTTTGTATTTCCCTATATAATTGGAAATGATGTTTTATCAAATACTACTTTCTGAATTTATCCATACCTGCAATCAGTCTGAAGATAGGTGATTCATTATACATGGTGTGTGACAATAGCGCCTTCTGAATTTATCTATGCTAGTAGTGATAAGAATTTCTTTTGAAGTAATTCTCCGGAGAAGTTTATGTGAAGGAGTTACTTATCTATATCAATTATTTTCATGCTAGGTACTTTATGACAGCTCTTGTGCAACATGCAAATTTCAAGAAGTTATGGTTTATTTTTGCGGACTATATTTTCTGTTAAGGTACTAAAATGTCGTTCTCCATCTTTATGTACAGCAATTTGATCCAGTTAGGCATATTTTGGAGCATATTCCTTCTGAAGAAAGTGAGCTCGTATATTTTCAGAAACAGGTTCTATCTGATTTTATAATTGCTCTCATGCTTTTATTAGATTGTACAACTGGCCTAGATGAGTTGCATATAAGTGTCTTTGTTTGTGATTTGTGATTTGTATGGCATTTAAAGTATAATATTGGTCAGTTTGAAGGGAGCAAGTGAAGAATGATATCATCATAGAAGTCTTGATAGATTTTAGGTGCTACATTTTTTGGGTCATGATGGGTGTGAGCTTGAACGCCTAATTCAGAATGTAAAAAAGTTATGCAGTAAATGCTATATGAAATATGAATGGCACCATTTAAATTTCATAGAGAAACCAAATAAGCCTTTTAGTAACAATTGACTTTTATTGTGCCCCTGGAAGTGTGTTCAGTTAATGAACTACAGGTTGATCTAACTTCTGCTTTTCTGTAGGCTACTCTTAGATTATCACAATTGGATAGAGTATCAGAACAATTATCTCGCAATGTAATGGAGCATCATGAAGTAATGGGTAAGTTTCTTTAGACAATTGTTTGGACCTTGTAGTTCTGATTCGGCTGAAATTATATTGTTTTGATCAAGTCTTAAACTTCTGGATCCATAATTATGAACCGTTAAATATCTGATTGATGTAATAGAGAAATCTTCATTAACAATTCTTCCAAGTTCTGTTTGCTTTGTACTTCGAATTCATTAACAATTCTTCCAAGTTCTATTAGTAGGATGATATCTTATGGTAATATTATGTTAATATTGACGTTACTACAACATAGAAATGACTTGTTTACATTAACGCTCGCCTGATATGATTTAGAAGGAATACTGATTTCAATTAACAAAGAAAAAGAAACGCTTCTGTAAGATTTTTTTTATAACTAAGATTCTAATTGAGTCTCTATTAACTTGCTTAATAACAGCCTCCAGGGTGGCGAATTATCTCATAGATGATACTTGATAGATATATTTTCAGCCATCTCTATCTCCAACTTTCCCATCATTTGTGGGGCAGAAGCTTTTCATTGTTTTGAGGGTTAAACATATGCCCTTTGTGATAACTGGAACGAGAGTATAGGGTGACAAGTAGTACCTGTTAATTTCTTTAGCTACCACGATCTAGTCTAACCTTAGCCTCTTGAGTGTAAGCATTTAGAAATCTGAGAATATCATAGTATTTATTTCTCTACTGCACAGTATTTATTTTTCTTAGAGAAGTGTCAATTTCAATATGCAATACTTTTCAATGGGACATTAATACTTGCTTTTGGGCAGTGAAGGGGATGCATTTGGTAAGGGAATTGGAGAAAGACTTAAAGGTTGCGAATGTCATATGCATGGTAAGCATTTGCTTATCATTTCACTTATAACTTTTGAAGGGTATTGTGTGGATGAAGTTATAGGCACTTGATTTTCGTCATTTTTTTAAATTTAACATGTTCTCTAAAATTGTTACTGGCGGTGTTGGTTTTATTGCGGCCCGGGCTTTCATTAAAGGGATTGCATATTATTTGCAGAACGGAAGAAGGCACCTGAACTCATCAATGAATGAGGTTTCAAGGGATCTCATAGTACATTCAAAGGCAAAAAGGAAACAAGCTCTTATGGTATATTATTCATATAGGTTTGCATTCATTTCTCTTTGGTACTATAGAAACTTCAATGAAATATTTGGAAAATTTCTGGTGCATCTTTATTCTTCTGCAAAGTGGAAATGTGGGGGAAATGTTTATTTGGGTACTTTAGAAATGCAAATCATGCAGTCTGCTGATATCCCTTGTATCATACTGTTACTGGAGCAGCTTTTCACCTTTATTTGTATTGGGGGAAGTTCATCAATGAGGAATATCTCTTTTGTTTGGTACCTAGAGCGACACAGAAAAGGGTACCTGGACTGTTGGAGAAAGATGAAGAGAATTAGGAGGATGTGCAGGGAAATAGTTATCTTATAATCCACCTTTTAGTTCCAAGTAGCAGTGGTTGGAAATGAATGGAAATAAAGTGACACCATTTTGAAAGCGCCATGAACTAACGTTTACAGCATTAGATATCTCACTACCATTCTCCCAATTGCCAAATGAAAGGAGAAATTTATCTGAGTTTGACTCTGTTCCAGCTTTTCACTTGTCTTCATTTCTAGTTATTTTAAAATTTAAAGTGATCCTGAGGTAAAATATCACCTTGTTATTGTTCTAAAAGAAGCTCGGTGCTGCTGGGTATGATTGAATAATGCTACCTTATTTTTGTACCATAATAGTATTTTTACAGACCAGAATGAGTTGTACACTTGGTTGATGTCACTTTATTGTTCTTCTAGAATGAGTTACCAGTCTAGGAACCTGTCCCCAGTTTGAAATCTGTTTCATTTTACATGTCATACTGAGACTGATAAAAATATGCATCTATATCTTGCAATGACATTGGAATTCACAGGATATCCTTCCAGTTTTAGCTGAGATTCGTCATGCATCAGAGATGCAAAAGTCATTAGAATCTCTCATTGAGGAAGGAAATTTCTGCAAGGTGGGTTAATGTGAAATTCTCCACAGTGTACTGCCCTCTTTTATATTTTTGTACATTTTAGTTTTATGAATTACTGGTAATTAAGATGCTCATCATTGTTACAGGCTTTTCAAGTTCTATCTGAGTATCTGCAGCTATTAGATAGCTTTTCAGAGCTTTCAGTAGTACAAGAGATGAGCCGTGGCGTTGAGGTGAGTATAGAATCTTTTGTAGAATAATCTATTGTTCAAGACAGTCGTACTTTTACGACTGTGTTATGGTACTGCATTCTATGAGTTTTAAGCTAAAATGAAATCCGTGCTCTATGGGCTCAACTATTTACATTATATATATATATTTTTGGACCAGAGTCGTATAACATTGAAAAAATGTGCTTTATGTTTCATTATTTAATTGAAGCTATTTTGAAAATAATATAATTGTAGGTTTGGCTGGGAAAAACTCTCCAGAAGCTGGATTCTCTTCTGATAGGAGTGTGCCAAGAGTTCAAAGAGGAGGGCTACCTTACTGTTAGTATACTATTTCACTGCTCTATGCTAGAATATCACCTGAATAATAGTTCTACTTGATGTGTACATATGTTCATATTAAGGGACAGTTTGAGATAGGCCTTTTGCCTTAAAAGTATAAGCCCAGTTGGAGTTATTTGCTATAACTTTTCTTGACTTAAAAGTCACTTCTAATTTTTCTGAATTTAGATTTTTAAAAGCCAATGATGATTTTTTATCTTCTAAAGACTGTCATATACTTATGAATAGCATAAATGTGACAATTGAAATTTATCCCATGGATATGTTGATAGATTTTATAATGTTACCTTATCTTCGTTGATGATTATATATAAATTTCAAAGCTGTTCAGTTTTACCAAACTAGCAAATAGTAAATACTACTAACTTTTCTGCAGCTGCTTTCATATAGTCGTCTCAAACAAATTTTCAATAATTTTATACTTCCATCTTTTCTTCAAAATGTCTATTTAGTCACGTAGGAAAAGTTTCAGCTATCCCAAATTGACCCTGAGGGGATATGTGTTAACTCATCAACCTTTTGGTATGGTTTGATGAGTGTGCTCTATGTTAAACCCCAAGGTTTGACTTAATTTTGTGAATAAAGTGAACAGTAGACAGTCTCTTATAAGTTTGGATCACTGTGCCCTGTGTTTTGCTATTCTCTTTATTTTCGTGATGTGTTTAATGAACAGCTGTATTCTCTGCCCCAGCCAAATGAGAGCTGGCAATTTATTATTCCATTTTGTCATCAGAACTGCTATATATATCATTGTCATCATTAATTTACACTTTATGCATTTGGAGTGTCATGCAATCAGTATTTTATTTCCAATAGAATCAGGAAATCTTGCATTTGAAGGATATATCAAATATCAATATTCCTCTGTTTTTTTTTGCAAACTGCAGGTTTAACATGGTCTTTAACTCATTTCAGGTTGTTGACGCTTATGCACTAATTGGAGATATTTCTGGTCTTGCTGAAAAGATACAAAGCTTTTATATGCAAGAAGTTATTGCAGAAACACATCGTGTTTTAAAGAATAGCATTGAAGAGGTATGTTTATGCAATAATAAGTTTGCAGTAAATGGTATTGGGTGCTGATGCAGCTTGAAAGAAAGACACAATAACAGGGGATAGGCAATACATTAACATTAGAATTATTAGGAATAGTGTGTTGCTTCACGAGGAAACTAGGAGATGGTTACTTACTATTGATATTATCTTTCTTGTAGACGTGGTATTCTAAACTTTGTTATTGTCTATTGGTTTATTTATTCCTTTTTAGAGTGGCATGCATTAAATTATTTGTCACTGTTCTGTTAAACGACTACTTCACTTGAATGGCTAAAATACTTATGCAGGATCAGGAGGTTGACATGCAAAATAGCAGGTATGCTTGTAACATTTTAACAGTCCTTAAATCAATAACATAATGCAACCTATACTTTTGATTTATTTCCTTATCATTTTCAAATTTTATTCCAGGCTTACCTATAGCGATTTGTGCCTTCAGATACCTGAGCCCAAGTTTAGACACTGTTTGTTAAGAACACTAGCTGTTCTATATAGGTTGATGTGTTCGTATTATGAAATTCAGAGCTTTCAGTTTGAGGACAAGGTTAGCTTCATTTCGTAAGATCACTTATTTGTATTGTTTATTTGGTTATGTATTTTAGTTCATTACATATACTTTATTTTTATGCAAGCTTGCTTCACTTCATGTGTGGAACTTAGTCATATTTCCTTCAGATTTCAGCATGGCATATGAAAAAGAAGGGAGATATTTCTTGCAGTTCACTTGATGCTCTAGCAGTTGATTCTGCTACAAAAAATTCTTGCAATTCTCTAGGAGAAGATAAAAGTTCTCTCTCTGAAGCTGGAGACAAAAGGCCTAGTTCATCTTCTGCAGAGGAATTAAAAACTGCCATCTCTTCAGCTGACCATGCTGGAACATCTGGTTCCATATATGTCGCTCGTGATTCTGTTGATGAGACAAATAATGATGGAAGTTCAGTGTCAAGCAGTGGTTCTCCCTGGTATCACCTACGGAAAGATGCTATATCACTCGTTTCACAGACCCTTCAAAGAGGGCGCAAGAATTTTTGGCATCTGACCACAAGCCGTTTATCAGTGTTACTTTCTTCTGCTGCAGCTTCTTCTACAAGCATTCACCAATTTTTGAGAAATTATGAAGATCTTATTGTCTTCATTTTGGCTGGGGAATCCTTTTGTGGAGCTAAAGCAGTGGAGTTCAGACAAAAGTTGAAGGCTGTTTGTGAAAATTATTTTTTAGCATTTCACCGACAAAATATCTATGTGAGTTACCAGCCTTGCAGTTTCTCTATGCTTATGTGTCCTTTTATGCTACCAATATTATGGACATAATATCCGTTCATGTACTTATTGTATGCAAAAGTTGTAAGGTGAAGCAAATACCTTTAGGGCTTTCCTGATTTTGAAAAGTTAGCTCTCAATTCTTGTTCAGTACAGCATACTTAACTCTAACTAGTATAAAATATTGTTGTCAGTCTGTTATGTTTAATTTTCACAAGGCTCCAATATAGAAAGGTAAAACGCTTTAGAAAGTTAAACTAATATCTTGAGCAACCTTTTCGTTTCTCTATTTCTCCCTGATCTATGCATGACTATACAAATACAATGATTCTACAGCATTTCTTTCTTGTTCTTATACTGTAAAATTTTTTGACTGGACAAATATTATTCAAAACATTTTTTCATCTGTATACCTTGCGGTGAAACTAAGTATTTATAGTTTTGTACAAGTTGTTGCTGATTCTACTGTATCAACTTATTTACTGTTCAGTTGCATTTGGAATTTGGATATACACCCAGTTCATTTGTCTACTTTTTGTATGAGGCAGGCACTTAAAATGGTTCTGGAAAGGGAGAATTGGATGAACTTGCCACCAGATACTGTACTAGTAATGAGCTTTTCTGGGCTTGTTGGTGATGGGGCAGCTCTACGTGTTCCATCTCTCGGCAATTCTACTGGCTCTGGAGGGCCTCATTCCAATAAACCAGTGAATTCGGTTGACTCTAGTGCAATGAAGAGTGGATTTTCTTATTGGCTGAAAAGTGGAAATCCCTTTTTGCTAAAACTAACATCTATTTCAAAAGATTGCCATAATGCTGACTTACTTAATGGAGCAACACCTGGTGAATATGATGGGAAAATTAATGATAATTTTCATGATGATAACGCCTCTCCAAGAAACAGTGGTTCAAATCATATAAATGGCACTTCTGTTCCTGAGGAAGAAAATGAAGACCTTCTTGCTGACTTTATTGATGAGGATAGTCAACTCCCAAGTCGAATTTTGAAACCTAAACTTTCAAGAAATCAGTCGTTACTTAATGATGAAGAGGTTTCAGCACAGACAGGATCATCACTTTGTCTTTTGAGGTTAGGTGTTCTTTATCTGAAATGAAAAGGAAAGTTCTCTTTTGTTAGATGTTTTAGAGTTTGCTTACTTTTCATCATAAACTATATTATTATGTGAAATTGTGGGTTTCGTATCACTTAACTTACTCTTTTGCTCACTCTTATGCGCTATACTTTTATTAACTTCTTCCTACCTTGTATTTCATCTCTATTGTGTTTTATTGTTTTTACTTTTATTTAGTAATTCGAAGCCAATGTGCACAAGCATAGCATTTTAGCAGGGCTTATATATGGAAATGTACTGACCCCATTGTGTCTATGAATAGGTCAATGGACAAATACGCAAGGCTTATGCAGAAATTAGAAATAGTCAATGTTGAATTCTTTAAGGTGTGTTCTTGTTAATATTTTTGTGATGTGTTATTTGAAGTAATCTTTATGATGTTTTTTCCCCTCTAAAGCTTTTTTTCCTGATTCAGTATATTGTTGCAGGGAATGTGCCAATTATTTGGGATTTTTTTCCAATTTGTATTTGAAACATTTGGTCAGCAGAACACTAATGCCAGTGGAAAAGGCTCAGACCCTCTTAATTGTGAGTGGTTTTTATATTTCCTCCATTCATTAGTTATATTTCCCTGTGTCTGCAAATTTATACCTGGACTAGTTGCTTTAGATTTGAGCTGACCCTTACCTAAAGATTATGTCTGTTTGTCTCAAGATCGGCTAAAGACAGCTTTATCCAGAATTACACAAGATTGTGCTCAGTGGATAAATCCCCAGCTGGCTCCATTTTCTTCTTCACCCACGTCATTAAGTACATCATTCACAGACGTGACTCCTAGTCCTCCCAGTACAAGTTATGCTCACTCATCAGGCACAACATATAGTCTCAAGGTATTCATAAATAATGATAATAAGACGAGATAAAGTACTGTCAACTGTCTGCCTTTATCGATCAACTGTATATGTCATGCATGGGTATACTATTCCTTGTGCTATCTTGTTACTTGGAATATTTGATTTTAGATGTCCCTTCCATTAAATGAGAGGGTTGTTTTGGGAATAGTTATATATATTCTAGAGATGGCATTACGTTAAGTGTGATAAACTTGCATACTTGAATTGGGCACATCTGAGGAAACCTGTTTCTCTATCTCAGGACATAAAACTGAAGTTGATACGAAATATAAAGAATACTCTAAACAGAAACAAAATTGATGGAGGATAGAAATATAAGTTATCTATCACAAATTTCTTTTCTTTTATTGTGAATTATAAATGTTTGGTGGCTTCTTCATTTCTAAATTCTTTTTAGTCAATTTCTGTAAATTTGTTTGTTAAAAGTTTGGAATAAAGCTATATTGATAACATCTATAGAAATACACGTTACAGGAAAGATGTGCTGGTGCAGACACTATATCTCTTGTTGCCCGGATGTTGCATAGATCTAAAGGTCATCTCCAATCAATGCTTCTGCAGAATAATGCTAATATTGTTGAAGATTTCTATGTCCACCTGGTATGTGATTATTATATGAATTGAATTCTCTGGCTACTATACTATTTTTCAATTATCGAAGAATAAGTTTGTTCTAAAAAAGGTGTGATAAATCATTTCATTCAAAAAAAGAAAAAAAAAAAAAAAAACTGATCAGCAAAAGTTACAGAAGCGGATTTAAACCTTGGCCCAAAAGGGATCAGCCACAGGCTCTAACCACTGGGTTATAGGCATATCTCATTACTCAAATTTGAGATGTATGTATTTTTACTACAGTTCTCAAGTCTTACTTCTCTGAAAAGATGGATTATTTCTGCTCTTATATCAGATTCCTCATCTGAAAGTGAAACATTTGTCTATGATATTAAGACACTTTCATTATATTGTGGGAAGACTCCTTATCAATATTTATTTTACAAGTGGAATATCTTTGTAGAATTCATTCGCTTTTATAAAATTATTTGCTTGTATGAAAATGATCTTTAAAAAGCATGAGTTCTTTCAGGTGGATTCTGTTCCTGATCTTACGGAGCACATTCACAGGGCAACTGCAAGATTATTACTCCATATTAATGGGTAAGTCGAGAAGGCATATTGCTGAATGGATATTATTTACCATTTGTTGTTCAGATTGTAATAAACCATGTAATAAATTTCGTATAAGCTTACTTTTGCTCCAATAACGATCTATTAGCGATTTATGCATGGGTTAAAGACAATAGTTTTACATTCTTCTTAAAGAACTTCACTATAGATATGGTAGCATGTTTGTGTAAATGTTCCAAAATTGGTTCCTTGGTATTGATGTTGATAAATTTGTTCCAAGAAAACTTAAGTTTTGCAGAACTTTTGCCCAAAGTTGTTAGCTTACCTCTAGTACTTTCATAACTCTAGTTGCCTTGTGTATTTGATTAATCCTTCTTCTACTACTATAATTCTGCATCCTACTTGTTTTGTCAAGCTTAATTTACTATTCTAAGCACCTTCTGCAGATATGCAGATAGGATTGCTAATGCTAAATGGGAAGTGAAAGAGCTTGGATTAGAGCATAATGGGTTTGTTTCCTTGTCTCTGTCCTTTTCTAAGCAGTATTAGTTTTAATTTTCAAGCTTAAAATATTGAAAATTTACACTGCTTGTGTGCTAATCATGCTTGAATTGTGCTTCACGGTCCTTCCAAAGAAGTTAGATGGATATATACTAAGATGAATGGTCATCAGCTTCCAGTTTCTGGGAGTTTATAAGCTTTATATCTTGTAATTACTATGAATATCTTAATTTCTGCAATTACATAATTTAAAGCTTTTGTTGGTTGCTTAATGTGCCTCCCTAGTCTTAATGCACACATGCATATGTATACATTTAAATTCTGTCATCCTTCACTCTCTTCTGAATAAGTTCTCTTTTTTTCTCTTTTTTTCTCTTTCTGGGGTAAAATTCCAAATAATGCTTTGCACTGTTTTTGTAGAATTTAAGATGCTTTCTCACTGTAATGCTCTGTTTATATATATATATATATATATATATTGACACAAGTTGCATTCACAGGTATGTTGATTTGCTGTTGGGGGAATTCAAGCATTACAAAACTAGGCTGGCTCATGGTGGGATTCGCAAGGAGGTAAGTCGTGTCTAGTACTGGATCTTGAGTTTTCCATCAAAACAATGTTTTTGTGCAATAATTACCAACTCAGTATAGCTGTGACTTAAAACATTTATCGTCTGTACATTGGTTTTGACATGCCTTTAGGCTTATGCACTCCACAATTTCTTTATCATTTCCTTTACTAGCCTTTTTATTCACAAATTGGCATTTTCTTATCCTGCAACCCACTCAATCTTAAATTTTAATTTTATTTTTCTGTTAAAGAAAAGGAATTGAAACGTTACATCTTGATGTATGAGTTCCATAAAAATGATTTGTATGCTTGATATTATTGTAACTTGTAAGTTGAACAAATACTATATCCTTGACTTTAACTGTGCATATACTGTTTTAGGTGACTCGGGTTTCGTCGCTACCAAATTATGTTATTCATTTGTGAAAATGTGAAAATTGGAAAAATCAATCTTTTAGTTTTAATAATAAATTACTTTCCTGTACATGTAGGTTCAAGACCTCCTTTTAGAATATGGAGTTGAAATTGTTGCTGAAACTCTCACTGAAGGCCTATCACGCGTGAAAAGGTGCACTGATGAAGGACGCGCTCTCATGTCATTGGATCTTCAGGTTCTCTATGGACTGAACATAAAAGAATGCAATTATTCATTGTTTTTTCCATCCCTCGTTTGCTGCTTGGTTTGTTTTTGAAGATTGTGTGCCGCCTTCATTTGTTTCAGGTTTTAATCAATGGCCTTCAACATTTTGTCACCGTGAATGTGAAGCCAAAGTTCCAACTAGTTGAAACTTTCATCAAGGTAAAGTTTGTGAATGTGTGTAAACTTTCATCAGGTTTTAATGGGCGTGTGTTTTAATCATGTCGTGTTCGTGTCATGTAAGAGGTTAAGTATAATGTATATTATCCCTTCTATCGAACATGTGTTGTAACGAAGTCAAGAGATATTAACTAACTCATTATAGGGATATTATTGGTACTTAATACATAACTAACTTGCTAAAAATGGAAAGAAGACACTCGTTTTGGGACAAAATGGCAAGCCAAGCCAAGCTGGAGGGACACTCATTTTGGAACGGAGGGAGTAAAATCTGCTTTTGTATGTTTCATAAGTCCAGCACAAACACGACATGATCACATATATGCTTGAGCCCAAACACACATAAACCACACCATGTCCGAGTTGGGTCACGTGTCATGTCCCAAATTGCTTGCTCTATGCGTCTTTGTGTATAAATTGCACAACACAGATATGTTAATTGCATAAAATGTTAGCAGCAAGTCCTATTTGAACTTTCCTCTAACATGATTATGAACTAACATTACTCCATTTCTCTGTTGAACAGGCTTACTACCTTCCAGAAACCGAATACGTCCATTGGGCACGCGGCCACCCGGTTAGGAAACCTAACCTTTCGTGAAAACAAACTTTTTAACATGTTTCTGCAGCTTCGACCTAACATTACGAAAACACCAACTCTTGCAGGAATACACCAAAGCTCAAATCATGGGACTAGTGAACCTTGTTGCCACGATGAAAGGCTGGAAGCGAAAAACCAGATTGGAGGTACTAGAAAGGATTGAATCCGCCTGAATCACAGTGACCAAGTAAGGTTTTAGCGTATAAATCTTACTCTTCGATGATAATGTTTTTTGTTCTCTGTACTATTAATGTATAATGCATAGTATTTTGATATCTCATATTTATGTTGTATATCTTTTAGTGTGTTTCAGTTCATAATATATTGTCTTCCTTTAACGAGGATGTCAAATGCTCAGATTACACAAAATAAGGACTGTAGCTTTAAAAAAAATTGTGACCTAATTGTGTTTGTAATTTGGCGAATATTATTTTGTACATCAATATTTTTGAATCACTTTTATTTGCTGTGAAACAGATTAACAGGGCTTGGGAAATGTTCGATCCAAAAATGGATTGGTTCGTATAAAACTAATGTGTACAAATGGATTGATTGTGGTAATTTTCAGAAATTTATTTGTGCTTGGTTCGATTACACAGAAATTAAGAAAATTCTTCTCATTCTTCACTACAAAGTAATTTTTTTTAACCCAAACATTGTCTTAATTGATAATTTTTATTTGAGTTTAGTTGATTAATTGAGCTACAAAATAATTCCTAATTTCATCTAACAAATTCCGATCAATCAGTTCTTATATTTATTAGAGAAAAATCAATCGTTTCTTAACATGTGCTGCTTCTACGGAGCAATCCCCTTAGCATGATTCTACATTTAAATGTCTTAACAAATTATTTAATATCTAATTAAGAAAATTTAAAAAAAAATTCTTGACAAATAAACAATGGGACATGGGATTTCCATCTCATCATTCTCAGAATGTGGAGCTTCCACCATGTAGGAATGTCAATAGGGCGGGTAAAAGGCGAATTTTGTACTCTCTCCATTTTAAAATGAGTGTCCTCTTTTTTATTTTGAGAAAAATTAAGGAGAAGTTAGTTATTGTGGTCTGTTTACTATTGTATCCTTATGATTATGTGATGAGAGATTCTAACTAGTATTTTATAAGGATATTATTGACAATTCATGCATAACTAACTTACTAGAAAAGGAAACAAGACACTCATTTTGGGACGGAGAGAGTAATATCTGCCCCGCTTCATGCCCGTGCCTATACCCATCCCGTACTATGATAAGAAAGTTTTGATATGTCTCATATCCGCTTTGTTCGTGAAGGAATATTTCTTGCAACCAGACTCACAAATCATACATATGCACCAACTATCATCGGACTATTGGTTTAGGATGTTTAATCCTTCAAAAGTTTCATGTTCGAGTTGATAGATACTTTATTAAAAAAACAAAAGACATACATATGCTCAAAAAGTGTAAAATAAAAAATAATTATATACTATATTTGTTATATCAAACTTGGGACCTGCAATGTTACCCAATCGGATAATTTGTTGTTACCTCGTACTTGCTCCGTTATCTAAAAAAATACATCGGCTTTGACCCAAATTGTCATTCTCATCACATACGAGCCCTATGCAGGACGGAGGCATCAGGTTTGGACAATTTGTCATCCTTACGGCATCATGCTCGTGCCCTATCCAGGACAAAGGTATCGGGTCATAATCCGGTTCGGACCAAATTGCCATCCCTAAGGCATCACGCTGGGCACCAAGGATCAACCTAGTTTGTTTTCACTTTTAAGTTTTAACCGCAGCCTTCCCGCTCAAAAAGAAGCCAAATTCACCATCATTTCCCACCACACCCAAACAGACCCTTACAAAACCAACTCTCTCAGATCCAACGATCCAGAACCCATTTCACCCACCACCCTCGATCCCAACCGTCAACACCCACTAACCTTCATTTTTAAACTCCTCCCTGTCCTCTCCTCCATCCCCTGTTGCGTTCATGAATCTCATTTCGCCTTT
>JAYMTA010000373.1:0-30279 GCA_036897625.1 Pelargonium cotyledonis | reverse complement strand
GTCGAGGAGGACGGAGCGGACGTCGGAGGGGTACCCGACGATGGAGAAAACGACGTCGGATTGCTGGGCGACGGCGATAGGAGAGGTCGCGAGGTGGGCACCTTGGTCGACAAGGGGCTGAGCCTTGGAGAGCGTGCGGTTGAAGACGGTGAGGGTGTAGCCGGCTTTCATCAGGTGGCTGCACATGGATCGACCCATCACGCCGGTCCCGATCCACCCGATACGGGTGTTCGATGGGCTTATGGGCTCGGCGGCGACCGTGGCCATGGCGCGGCGGAGGAGAGTGAAAACGGAGAGGCTGCGACTGTGGTGAGATTGAGAGAGGGGGCGGTGGAGGAGTGGCAGTAGTGCCATGGGTTTCGAATCTACGCCCTCTTATGTGGTTGTTGTGTGGTGAGGAGTGGTGACAAGAGACGGCTTCAACTCTGTGTATCAACACGACGTCGTTTCATTGCAAATCAGAGTACTCTTGTTGCTATCTGTTCTTGATCACTGCTTTCTTGATGATCATCATGGGCGAGACCTGTAACACAAAACTGGTAATTGTTCTTCACTTCACTATCTGAACTACAAAAATGTGGTTTGAGAATCAACAAAGATTGTACATTTAAATCTCTAATTGTATTCCAATATGAAAAAGACCCAAGCTTTTTGTCTAGCTACTTGGGCTTCTTCCAAACCCAGAAGCTTCAGGCTATTTTTCTCCCCATAGCTCAAATCTTTACTAACTGGGTCTAATTAGCTATCAGGGCATTTACAATTGTCCAAACCTCACCCACAGAAGAGTGGAACAGAGAAATGGTAGGTTCACATGAGAGAACAGAGAAAACAGGAATAGGATGTTCACAGCAGAGAAGAGTGGGAAGGTAGTAGGAATTGTATATCCAGAGAGGAGGATAGAGGAACTAGGAATATGATATTCATTGTAGAGGACATAGGAAACAGGAGCAGGATGCTAATTGTGGACAAGAATTGCATTGAAAGGGATGAGAGTATTGGAAAAGAAAGTGAACAAGCTGAAGAAATGGACGTCATTGATGATCCATGATGGGATAAGATTAAAAAGCCAGTGCTGGTTCACTAGATTTCATGGAGCTAAGGTAATTGAACAATATGATGCAGTTCTTGACATCTTCAGCTAAAAATGGATGGCATTGCCCATTGGCAAGATCTTGGGGAGAGCTTTTTTTTTTTCTGGGACCTTGGCACCAATTGGATTGGTGCCAAGACTAATTTGAAAGTTCATTTAGGCCAAAAGACCCGTATTATGAGACCTACCCTTCTTCTACCTTAGCAACATTTGCTGGTAATGTGTTTTTGTTGGCACTTTACCATAGACCTGACCTGGATTCATTAGTCATTCAGCTAAGCTAGAAAAGACAGAGAAACAGACAACATAAGGAACATGTTCCACAATTGAAGATTGTCCCTCTTCTTCATTCTTCTTGTTCCCGACCCCATAAGCCCCATTGCTCCATGCACTTCTCTTCTCTGAGATCATAATGATCGATCAATGATAGCAGATGCAAGAACAAGAAGACTGGTAGGTTTGATGAGATATTACAAAACTGGTCCATCCCAGTAGGTAAAAACAAAGATTTGTGTAGAATATTATGAAATTAGGTACACAGAGAGGCCCACCTGATCATGAGCAAGTATCTCTCATCTTCAGAGGCAATGAAGTAAAGCTGGCAAAACCATGTGCAGACACACAGAGAAGCGCTTTTCTTCTCTGGATTATGCACCAATGGTCCATTGTTTGCATTAAAAATGTAAATTTTCATTTAACACACTAATCTCTGGATTCTTCTAGTACATACACAGCATATTCCAGATCTCAAAAACATCGTTTTCTGTCAAGATTGATGAGGCTCAGGACATGGAGAAGATTCGGATCATGAAGCAGCATCTCCTACAAGTAGCCGCCAATCAAAAGGACTCTTTTTTATCCAAAATAATTTATAATTTCTTGTGATTCAAATTTACTGCGACCACTAATCAGCACACAACAGAGGGAGAGAGAGAGAGGTTGTGTGGTCAATGATGTTTCTTCTCTTTCGGATGCTATAAAATTACGCGCCATCTCAAACACCTCCTCTTTTTTCTCCCACCTAGCTCCGTTGCTGTGGCTTCTCATGACGATCTGAGACTGTGACGGTGCCTGAAATCTAGGGCTTTCTCTCCATTTTCTATAGAAGGATACGCAATGTCGGCATCCGACCCTATCGATTCGTTCCTCTTTTCTCTCAGCAGAACCTTCTGTACTCCTCTCGCCGTTTCCGTTCAGATCCAGGTCAGTTTCTGTACTCCATTTGATCTCACGGAACGAATATTTTCCATTTTATTTGTTGTTTGGTTCTCGAGAAAGAGTAAAAAAAGTTGTTTCATATGTGTGCTGTTTGGGCGAGTCTGATTGAATGTCCATATCACTTGAACGATCTGAGATTCAGATTTCGCATATCGATTTACTTATTGCTTTCTCGATACTCTAGTTCAGACTTCAATGCCTACTTCGCCAGAATCTGTTATTTAGATAGACTCCAACTTATTTGATTTACTATTGTTTTTTGTTTGTTAGGGATATATAATCTGCTTAGCTCTTGCTTTTGGGTGGGTTTGTGCTGCCTATGTCAGGTATGCCCATGTCTATCGAATTGAGTTTAGAGAAAACTTGGCCAATGGTCATGCGACCTTATTATTCCGTCCGTTGTTATTTTCTTAGTTTTGTCCAATATCTTCTTTTTTCCTCACAGAAACAGAGAGAGAAATCGAATAAAGAATGATATAAGGCATGGCAATAGCTTCGCTTTTCTTTGTCACGATCTTAATGAACTTGCACACTCAAATCAGATCAACCTACCAAGAGTGTCAGTTGTTATGCCTTTGAAGGGGTTTGGAGAGCACAATCTACACAACTGGAGAAGCCAGGTGAGAATTTTGTAGATGGACTTGAAGTTGAGTATTTTTGTTGAATTTTTTTTTTCCTGTAAAGAGGACTTTTGACCAGGAAAAGCCCATATTTAGGCTTAAAAAAACCATCCCAAAGATGCTCCATATACAGTTATTAAACTTAAGAAATAATGTTGACCGTGCTGTACATATCTATTGTCTCTGGTGGAGTGTATGGATAATAGGCCTCTGCATCATGTTTCATGAATTTTCCTCTATAGATAAAACCGTTGTATTATTTACATAATAATATTATTTTATATTATACTGAAGCCTCATTCCCTTATTTTGGGTAATAGTATGGCTCGCAAGTGCTATTATATGCCTAATGGATGCACTTATGCAGATTACATCACTTTATGGTGGTCCTCTAGAATTTTTTTTTGTGGTGGAAAGCACAAAAGACCCAGCTTACCATGCCGTGTCTCGATTAATATTGGATTTTCAGGTACTTGTAGTATTATTGCTTCTCTTGTTTTTTTTGGGTGGAGAGTATTTAAAAAAGCTTGTCTTTGATTAACTTGTTTTCATATTTGATGCATACAGGATAATGTTGAAGCTAAGGTCATCGTAGCTGGTTTGTCAACAACATGTAGTCAGAAAATTCACAACCAATTGGTATGTCTTAAGTTTACAACTTCACTTCTTAAGAGGTGCGTGCCAATGAGAAAGCAAAGGCCCATGGCTATAACATACCAATAACTTTCCGTTACCTTTTCTTAATGGTTATGTTTCCTCCCTATACTGCAAAAATGTGGTATGTTGGGACATCTGAAGAAAATATATGAAGGAAAGGCTTCAAGTTACTAAATACATTTTTTTCAGTTAATATATGAACAAAATATGGACCGGTTTTACTCTGAAATGAGACTTTTGGAACTTGCAATCCTTGTTATCAAGTAGAGTTTTTTTCTTGATTAGATTAGAAGTGGGATTGACCAATCAGTAAACAAAATTCAATGAGAATGTTTGTGGGAGGTTGGGGACATCAGCATGTACAATTTATTCTGAAATTTCAATCCATTAATTTTGTATAACCATTCTCCGACTCCATTTATGATTTTCTTAGGTGTTTATGTTAGAGGTATGATAGTTAATTAATTACATCATAACATATTCTGCAGGCTGGGGTGGAGAAAATGCATAAGGATAGTAAATATGTATTGTTTTTGGATGATGATGTTAGGCTGCATCCAGGATCAATTGGAGCTCTCACAACTGAGATGGAAAAAAACCCAGAGGTTTGACTAGGCACACTAGAATGTGTGTGCCCTTCATACTTGGATTTAATTTGTGATTTTTTGCTGTCTTATGCACCTAAAATGGTTGAGAAGTTTGGATTTTGTTCATGATCTTAAATCCATGCAGATATTCATTCAGACTGGATACCCTCTGGATTTACCTTCTGGAAGTTTAGGGAGTTACTGCATTTATGAATATCACATGGTATGAGTATGACCCATACTTATTCTCTCTTCAGGCTATAAATATGTATGGGTAATCATATTTCTCTATGTTTTACAACTTTATATTTCATCTTTTCCTCGTCAGCTGGTACAGCTTAGCTAAAACAATAAACAATTGTTGTTTGCTCAAAAGTATGTAGAAATAAGCAAATATGACTGATTTATCACTCTAGCCCGCAGTTATCTATTCCATATTTTCTTGATGGGATCAAATATGCTCTTAGGGAATTGTGGAGTCTTCACTTTTGATTTAATCTGTCGATTTTCTCTTAATGGATGACCAAAGTGGCTTTTAAGTAATTTTGTATATTTCATTGACAAATTTTATACATGGATATCTCCTAATTTTATAATAATAGAAGTTTCTTTTGGGAAAGAGGAACTAATAAAAAGTGTGCATTAACAGGTTGATTTATTCATGGCATCTAATTGCTAGGTTTCCTCATGAGTCATTTGTTCTTTATTTTCTTCCTTATGTCATCCTTAGAGTTATTAATTATTGAATTCTATTTACCTGCAGCCTTGTTCAATGGGCTTTGCTACCGGTGGAAAAACATTCTTCCTTTGGGGAGGATGCATGATGGTTAGTGGTTGCTACTGTCTTTTAAGTTCTGCATGCTCGTTACAATTGAAATGTTCTTCTTACTGCTTTAGATTCTTTTTAGATGCATGCTGATGATTTTAGGCAAGACTGTTATGGTGTAGTCTCGGGGCTTCGTGATGGTGGATACTCAGATGATATGACTCTTGCAGCAATAGCTGGTAATATATCAATCATTAGTTCTCCATTCTAGCTGAATAGCATAGAATGGTACCTTGTTTGTTAGTATTCTAGCTGAATAGCATAGAATGGTATCTTCCTGATGGTGAATACTTGTTTGTTAGTATTCATTTTCATTTGTATAAACTTGTACTGTCTAAAGTATCCTATATCTCTAGTAGTGGTACATTTGATTTTTGTGGGAACATTAAGCTAATGATACTGTGTCCATTCTCATTTTTTGTTTAGTACAAATTCTTCTTTCACCTCTATTAATTTTGTACACTGTCACAGTTAGAGCAATATAGTTCTATTGCTTTCAGTTTCAGACTTTGCATTTCCATTTCTCTTTTAGAAAGGTGCCAAGTGGCTATTTTAATTTAAACTGTAAATATTTCTTTGCAGGGGCTCATAAGAGGCTCATTACTTCACCTCCAGTTGCTGTTTTCCCTCACCCCCTGGCAAGTGATCTTAGTTTTCCAAGGTTTGTCATTCTCACTCATTTAAACCCAAATCTTTTGAAGACTTTACCTCATGTTGACCTTTTGACATCTTGGATAGGTACTGGAATTACCTGAGGAAGCAAACATTTGTTCTGGAATCATACACTACAAAGGTTAATTGGATAATGAACCGTGCATTATTTTCCGTCCACTGCTATTTGTCATGGGGATTCGTGGCACCATATTGTATGGCTATAATTCATATTGCAGCAGCTTTGAGAACCTATATCAATGGTTACTCATTTGAGGATACATGTAGTACTGGTGGTGAGCGCACTACTCCTTTGTAGGTGCGGTAGTGATATTCTAATGATTCTGGAAATTGTGCAGGAGACCTTGATGTAGGATAATTCTGTATTTCTTAATTCTTTCTTATATTTTAATATTGTGGTTGTTTGATATCAGGGTTCTTAAATGTGAACTGTATGCATCGAGCAATATGTGTTAGATTATTGTAACATTTAGGAAAGACATCCTAATATACTTTCTAGTGGCATTTCTGGAATCTAGTACATAGTGTATTTTTAAACCCTAAACTATGTTAACTATTAACCATCACCCCAATCCCCATATGCAGTGTAACTTATGTATGATTAACATGGTTGCCTTTATTTTGTTGTTATTTAGTAAATGCATCGTGTTTTGCTCCATCTTTGCAGATTGCAGTTTTCAGTTATAATATTGTGTTCTTATAGTTTCATTAACTGCTCTTGCCTAGGGCTTTTGCTGGTAGGTGGTCTAGCTACATGCACCATCTTAGAACTCCTTTCTATGTGGAACTTGACAAGGGTAGAAGTTCAACTATGCAACATATTATCACCTGAGGCGCCACAACTCTCCCTTGCTACCTATAACTGGGGCCTTGTAAGTAGAGCTCTCTTCAACTGATTTATAGATTTTGTAATCCTTCTAGAAAAGGCTTCCATTACGGTTTGGATTTTCTTTCTATTGCATTTCCAAATAATTATCTTGTCTTGCATCACTCTAGTTCATCCTTTGCCTTCATATAAGCATGAATTTGTTCTTTAACCTAGGAATGTAGAGGGTATTGACATCAAGTTATGGCTGACTAGTTACTAAAATGAAGGAGATCATTTTCATTTGAACAGGTATTTATTGCAATGCTGGTGGATAACTTTTTATATCCAGTCTCTGCGATTCGTTCACATTTTACTCAGTGTATCAATTGGTCTGGTATTCGGTATCATTTGAGGAATGGGAAGATAAGCAAGGTATGAAATTATTTCATTTTCGTCGGATAATATACTTGGGTTTTGAGAAACTGATGGATCCATTGTGTTTCATTACCTAATGTGCAGATTGAAAGAAGCAAAGAGAGTGGTCCAAAATATACAGATTTGGGAGGAAAACATTTATATGGGAAGAAAGGAGGGACAACCAAAGTTTCATTTATCAGTTCACTGGCCAGAAGTTTGGTTCAGTGGTGTCAACCTAAGAAACATGATAACTAGAAACATTTGGTCCTCTTAGATTGATTTTTTGTTCAATATTTGAATTGTTTGATTCTTTAGCTTTAATTTGCATCTCAGGGCTGATTTTGTAGCTGTAACTTTATAATTCAAATCTTAGAAAGTAGAGTTGTGGAATTGTATTCATTGTATAGAGTTGTGATATTTTCAAATTTATAACATTATTGGGTTTGATTTCCCTGTTTTCTACCTTTGAATTCAACTGGTGTGTATTATTGAAATACTGTTATTTCGTTCACCTCAAAATAATTGTTCAATTTTTCATGTTTTGTTACTCCTATTATAACTCTGACATTCATGCATATTAATTTTTATAAATTAAGAATAAAATATAGACGATTATTTTGAAACATATTTCTAAAGAAAATAAACGATTATTTTGAGACGTAGCACTAAAATCAGTTATAACTACTGAAGTTTCTCAAGTTAAGAACACTCTACTACTAGTTTTGGCACAAAATAAACTGAGGTTTTGTTTTGAGATTGGAAAGATAACTCAGGTAGTATTATACTCACTCCCATTCTAGCAAATTGTTCCGGTAACAAATAGAGTTCAGACTTCAGAGACATTGTTGGTATTCACAAGTCTTTATGGCTGCATAGAAATGATTCTCATTGGTTAAAAAAATGATACACTTGAGCTCTGAAAATGCCGATCGAACACATTAAAGACCAAGTACATTTCTCTAGGTGATCTTATAATCAGTGGATTAATGCTCCAACTCCCCAATGTAGAAATCTTCAATCATGTCAAAGACCCGGGTGGCATGTTGCGGCCTGCAAAAATAACAGTTTGCAAGATACACATTAGAAATATCAGTTGAATCAGAAATGTATTATGTACTAGCAGGGTAAAAAGGAACTAATGCATTGAATGATACTGCGTAGCCAAACAAAATTCATAACTTTCTATCTTGGAATTAACAACTATTTCCGACGTCCCAAGATGAGTTAGGGTTGTAAATTTCCCTTTATACCCCAAGTGATATTTTAGGTGATTCATCCATAACTATCTAACCAAAAAAAGAACACCGGGCAGTCATTCTGGGACATAGAGAATAATACATAGTCGAAAATTAGTTGTACAGCTAATAACTCAGTTTTGGGGGTTCTTTTCAAGTGCTTCACCATTCTTGTACCGGTTGAAGGAACATATTCCTTTTAAACTTTCAGAGATAGAAGAGAAGAAAATCAAACATGCTAATTAGCCAAGTGCATACCCAAAAAATCCTTCAGTTGAATCATCTCCAGCATGTGCTAGTATGGCATCACCACCTGGGTGCTCCTCTACATATGAGGTAATGTCGTACACCTACAGTCAATTACAAATTACAAAAAGGAAAACATGTAAGTAATCAACAACTAAATCTTGGTCACATGAATTTCTTAAGTTTCAAGATTCAATGGAGCATCAACTGCAGAATAAGACACACCTTTTGCTTTATAATTATCCAACAATCAGTTCTCTTGTTATGCAAAGAAACTTCAGATTTACTATAAACTTTTGTCGCCTGAGAGCCAAAAAGCAACATAAAAAATGCATACAAGTCTTAGCCATGCATACAGGATAAAGATGCTTACAGCATCATTGAGTGAGGAAATATATTTTAAATCAGAAGAAGGAAGAGTGTTGGAAACTCGCATTTATGTCATTATCCTAACTAAAACTTAGGTACATTGGGATTAGAACTTTTGTTCAGGTATGGGAATCAATAATCTGAATGAGAATGACATTCCAATTCATCATGTTTGTATGAAGACTTTTTTGTCATGAGAATGGCTTTGGAATGAGAATCCCATTCTCATTTCCATTTCCATTCTTGATTCCAATTCTTATTCCTAATAATTAAATCCAAACGCTACCTTAGCACTTTATTCTACCAATTAAGGAAAATTAATAGTAGTTAATGATGCTGCAAAGCGATTATATGAGGACAATTTAAGAGCTAACAGGGCATAGTTCTCATTGTAAATAGCTAAAAACAAGAATCTACACTATTTGGCCATTGATCTTATAATTAATGTGTCACCAAACTCACTTTGACTGCAGTATAGGCAATCTTATAACAGTTCCAGTCTACAACTCACACGAGCTTGTGATACTAATCAATCAATAAACAGTAACAATCTCTTCAGCAAGTGCTCTCAGTCGTCTAATAGATTCAATCACATCATGCAAGTAAAAACCTTACAACAAGTTCCAGCTGAATAAGAACTATTACTAGAAAAACCAAAGATGTGCAAAAAGATCCACTTGACAAATAAAGAAGAAACTGCCCGAGCTTCATCTGCAAAAACTAAACAAACCCACAATCCAGAAACCTAAAAGACACGGATACTAAACAAACACTACCTTGGAATTTGACTGAACCTTCTGTTTAGGAGCTGCATTTGAAACCATTTCACTAATCAGGAGCTCATTTATTCACAACTATACGATTTTACGAATCCAGAATAAAAGGTCACCTGATTTGTAATTTCTGGGAATCAATATCAACAGTCCCAAGATACCCAAAATCAATGCCACTCCAATTATCAACATAGCTTAAACTCAGCTCCAAGAACTGCATGAAAACAAGAAAAAACTAAACTTGTTAGGACTCTAAAAGCAAACCATTAATCAGAAATCTAAAGAAAAATACACTTCCAACACAAAAAGACAACTTTTTTTTTAGCGTGGATCAGTAAAGAAGCTCCAAAGTGATTCTCTAGCTTCTGAAAGAGAATTATTTGTCATGGCTATCCAGTAGTAAGGGACCCAGTATGCGATCATGGTTGTGTTTGGTGAGTGAGAAAATGCGAGAAATAGAGGGTTTAAAGTGAGGTTTTGGGAAGTACAGATTGATCCGAATATAGAAAAGCGAGAGACCAAAATGAAGCTACAGATTGCGAACCTGTAACAGAGAGCTGATTTGATGCTTTAGCCTTCGATTTAGCGACGATGGCTCCGTAGAGTGTGCTCAGATGCAGATTCGTTGGCTTGTGCTCCACACTCTCTTTCCAGTTGTAAATCAAATTTGATACTGATTTCGCTGTTGATTTATTGAGATATTGTGATTGGTCAGATGTTCGAGCATCAATAAGACCCGGCTGAACAAGTCGACCGTAAATTGGACCGGTTTATTGTATATACTAAAAATATGATATTGGCCTATATCCCACCTAAGTTTGTTGACTGAAGATTGACCGTGAAACTACAAATTAGACCGATTTATTGTATATAGCAAAAGCATGTATTTATGAATTTGACTTTGATAAATATCGTCTATGAGTAATCGTACTATGTTTTTTTCTTGGTTAACAAAACCAAAACAAATATCACATCTTAACACTATATTGCTAAATCGTAGACAATTTGGGTTTAAAATACTCACAGAACATCTTGTAGTGTCTCCAACCTCGTCTAAAGAATGCTTCTGGCATTTGGCTTGCAGACTTTCATTGTGTGAAAGTCGTTTTCCCGTTCCTTAACAGTCAATCAACTTCTAGTTGAATGTTTAAAGACGTTAACTTCTGCAGCAGACAAGTAAAATATACAAAACAAGCACTTCTTAAATTTTAAAAAAAGAAGCGTAAAATGAATTTTAAGTTTTTTCTTCGACGTGAGAAATATAGAACTAAAGTTATACATATTGATAACCAAATAAAAAAGTATCATATCACTAAAGATGGTTTAGGTTTGACAAAACGACTTAAAAGTAGCCAATCGCAAGTGTACGGATCTGCTCAAGGATCTCATAATATGAACCATTAGTGGACTAGTACTATGCACCCAACAAAACCATCACAGCAAATCTCAATTGGTTCCTGTTTTTCAAAATTTTCATTTCCTCCACCGAAAGCCACACACAAACTTAGCTTTCTCCCAATAAGAATGGAATAAAGTTACTCACAAAACTTGGAATCTATCCCAACACTTCCACAGCACACAACTTCACTTTCTCTTCTGCAAGAACCTCACTACTTTCTTTTCTTCAACACTTCCTTCTTCTCTTCAACACAAATCAACAACTCAAAACCAAGAAAATGGGTTGTTTCAAGTTCAGTAGCAGCAGCTCCAAAACCACAACCAATTTCTCATCCCCACCACCAGAACATCACCAATACAACAACATCAACACAGCACAGCCACAAACCAAGAACCTCAAGCACCAGGTTCTCTTGCAAATCCCAGAATGCATAGTTTACCTCATGGAAGAAGGAGAGGCTGTGGAGCTAGCGAAAGGCGGTTTCGAGCTTCTCCAAATCTCTGATGGCAATCTTTGTCTTGCCACCACCATAAAAGTTGGTGAGGATCTTCAGTGGCCTTTGACAAAAGATGAGCCTGTGGTGAAGCTAGGCTCTTTCCACTACCTATTCTCATTGCCCATTAAAGATGGAGACCCTCTCAGCTATGGTGTCACCTTCTCTGAGCAACAAAGAAGCAGCTTGAGCTTGCTGGATCAGTTTCTCAAGGACCATTCTTGCTTCTCTGCTGCTTCTAATAAGAGGAACAATGATGTTGACTGGAAGGAGTTTGCTCCAAGAATTGAGGACTATAATGGGGTCTTGGCAAGGGCTATTGCTGGAGGGACTGGCCAGATTGTCAGAGGGATGTTCATTGTTAGCAATGCTTACACCAACCAGGTTTGTTTTAATATGAATCAACACAACATATTCTTGATAATCACAAAAATATCTTTAGTTGTTCTGTTAGGTTTCTTGTAAAGGCTTTTTTGATTGTTGAAAGGCAAAAGGAGAAAACATGAGCAGTAATAAAAATATTCAAATGGATTTTGATACTAATTAGTCAACACAATGATGGAGAAAGTGACAAAAGTAGCATCACATTTACACCTATATTCAACTAATGAAATGCTTGACAGTAAGTTAGAAACTTTGCATCACTATTGTTTCACCTCTTGTTTTTTTTTTTTGTTTCCACAAGAACCAGAAAACATGTGCATACCAGAGAAAACATAGTGAAATAAGCACTTCATTTCTCTTAATATATATATCCCATGTCGAAAGAATGTGAAAACCGTCACCACTTGATATACTTGTTGAGTTCTCCACATATGAGTTTAAACTTTGGATTGGGCATAGTGATCCGTATTTGTTGTTCCCTTTTTGGTCACGTGCAGAATCCGTTGTTTGAAGATCGCCACTTGATATACTAGTTACTTACCCTTTTGGGTTGGTGTTAAGTTTAACAATTTCCAAAGCATTTCTCTTTGATCCATATCAGTTTATTTCCCATAATTGGAGTGGTTTCTTGAGTAGAAAAAACATGTCATGATGTTAAGGAATTGGGGAAAAACAGGTTCAAAAGGGAGGTGAAATGATTCTAACTGGTGCTGCAGAGGACAAAAATGGTGCTAGAGGAAGAAAAAGTAATGGCAACACAAATAAGAGCCAACTAAACAAAAGCATAAAACGGTACCCCATTCGCCATTGACCCTTGTTTCTTAGTAGATACAACATGGTTGTTTCTTACATTGTTTTTCAAAAACTGCATAAACTATAGTGTTCGAATGATGTCGAAGATGACAGAGAAGATAAGCAAGACAATGCTTGATGGAGTTGGTTTAGTCACTGGTTCAGTGATGAAGCCCATAGTTAAGTCCCAAGCTGGGAAGGCATTTTTGTCCATGGTTCCTGGAGAGGTCCTCTTAGCTTCACTTGATGCTGTCAGTAAGTTCCAGAAACATTAACCATGTTTGTGTTTAACAAAGAAGTAGCAAACATGAATGATTAACATTGTTTCTTGCAATTTCAGACAAGATTTTTGATGCAGCTGAGGTTGCTGAAAAACAAGCCTTCACAGCAACCTCATCTGCTGCTACCAGAATGGCCTCTAATAGGTAAAGTTCTGAAACATAAAAAAAAAAAAAAAATTCTAAATAGCAAAACAAAAGTACTGAATATGCATTGTACTCATGAATCATGATCTTGTTTTTTGAGCAACAGATATGGAGAAAATGCTGGTGAGGCAACAAGAGATGCACTAGCAACTGCAGGGCACTGTGCTAATACAGCATGGAACATCTTCAAGATTCGAAAGGCAATCAATCCGGCGACAAGCGTCTCCTCCGGATTAAAGAATGCTGCTTTGAACAGCAACAACAGAAAATCTTAGAGAACATTAGGGTTTGGAACTTTATTATTGGTTTGTAACTTTGTATTGATATTTGACAAATTACATTGTTCAAGAAGCTCAAGTGCCAATATCAAGAAACTGAAAGTCTTTACATATATAACATACTAATAATAACAATAACAGATTGAATTTAGCAGTGCCATAACTTCATCAATTGGTCATATTCTTGAATCAACTGATCTTGCATCTGCCGGAGCCGAGTTTCTTCCTCCTGCAGCTTCCTCCATTGATCCCTTACATTCCTGATCTTGACCAGACACTCAACGTGCTTTCCCAATCTCTCCTTGCCACAGAATTGTTGCTCTGGTGATTCTTGATCAGCATAAACAGAGTTCTTGGACTGAAACTTCTTGGCAACAACGCGGGAATCAGCCATGTAACTCTGGTTCAACCTCTTGGCTCTCTGTCTCCAGGTGCTAAGGTCAGTGGCCTCCATGAATTTATAAGGATGACGAGTGTGAATGGGTCGCTCCTCGCAATCCGGGTCTTCGACCCTCCTTCTCTTTCTATGTTCTTCGCAGAAACACTCATATTCCTCGCCGTTCGAGCCATAGCCTTCTTCACAATCTTCTTGAGCAGCCATAGCCAAAGATAGTTATGGATGTTTTGAAACAGAGAAAAACAGAGAGACTTCAATGAAGATGAAACAGAGGAAGGTGGAGATACAGATATATATAGGAAACAACAATGTCAGATATTATATTAAGAATTAGGGTTTAGGAAAATAGGAAACTTTCTTGATTCACAAGCTTAAAGCTTTCTCTTTTCCAACATTCAAATTTTCGAATTAGGATTTAGTAAATTAGGAAACTTTCTTGATTCACAAGCTTTAATGCTTTCTCTTTTACAACATTCAAATTTTCGAATTAGGAAATTAGGAAATTTTCAAAACGCCGTCGTTTTAGGTTCCATGCGCGGACAAGAGCACATTCGTGTCTCTCCGACGAAACCTACTGAAACCTTGGTACAGGCGGTTCCATGGAGGACGAGAACAAGCTGAGTATATACAGAGCCGCGAGAACCATAAAACGCAGAGAAAACACTCTCTACAACGCTCTGAGATCTATCCACGACGACTCAGTCTTCGTCGGCGAGATCTCCCAGTTATGGCCGGAACTCCCTCTTCTTGCGAATCTCCGATGTGGTCTCTGGTACTCCTCGAAATTTCACTCCACTTGCTACTTCAAATCCACCGATGGCCACACCAACAACTGGTCTTTCAACACCTCCCGCCTCAACCTCCATGTCGCCCACCTTGCTGGTTGGTGCCCCCAAAACCCTATTCCTCAATTTTCAGCTTCTCCTTCGTTTTTAAGCTTTGAGTTTGTATTGCATTATCGTGGGTAATCGTTGATTTCGGTTACTGATTTGTAATTCGGTGGTGCTCTGGGCATTTGCTCATTTCCATTGAAAATAAAAATTGCTTTTTTATGTGATGGTATCTCATTGCTGTGGCTTTTGAGTTTTGTGTTATTGGTTATGTTGTTTGGAGGGTTTCTTATTTGTGTATTTGTTGATTGATAGGACAGAAGGGAGGATGTATTATTGTGGATTCGACTCGGAAAGGAAAGCGGTTTCCTGATAGCATGTCCAAGACCATTCCCATTTGGACTTGTGTGTTTAATCGGGCCATTGTCAATCATAGGAGCAGAATGCAGGATCATGATACGCTGACGGAGGGTGTTAATTCGGATAATCATGTAAAATTCTATTCCTGCTATTTAGTTTGAAGTGTTATGTTCGTCTTGAGAACTACTGTTCTTTGTCTTGGATGCACGAAAAAAATTTCAATGCATTTGGTGATTGGAGGGCATTTTATAGATCATTTTTAAGTGATTACTTAGTAATGCTTGCGACAAATATTTATGAATAAGCATATATTTGAACCGACATATGTATATTCATGCTGAAACCTTGCTGTATATGAGCTACTTTCAGAGGCTGTGTTAAATCACAAATTCATCCTTTTTGGTGACTTATTTTAATGTTTCAACATGTTTGACAAAAACTGTGATGTTCAGCATTCGTTACATTTGGGCTTATAGCAACAAACCAAACCATTTCCCAAATACTGTTTGGTGTTTCATATTTTTGTGCTTATTTGGGCATATATGTAGATGAACATACTTACTCTTGCCAGTATTGCTTTGATTAGGAATCAGAGACTTCTGATCAACATGTTGAAAATACAAGGCAGGCTTCTCATGAATGGGATGCTTCGCTGCATCTGCCTCTCTGGGTGTCCAAAACAGAGAGAGCATCTATAGAGGAACGCTTAGAAGGATGGACCAAAGAGTTAGAAGCCAGTGGAGCTGATATTGCCTCTCTTGCATCTTGCTTGCAAAAGCCCTTACGCCCGCTATGGATCTCACAAAAAACTGTCATTTGGTTGAATGAAGTACCTGATCATGATTCCTGGGATTTCACGCCTATCATACTTGTTTCAGCCTCTTCCTCAACTGGCGTAATTCAGCATCGGACTACATCAGAATTTAGCTGGAACTACATACCAGGTGCAGGAGATGATGAAGAAAGCTGGGCAAGGGGCCTATCCCCTGATCTTTTCTGGAATAACGTCTATGATATTATAAACTCAGGGCCTGATATGTGTAACCAGAAGGTGGCTAATATGGTAGAAAAGGACAGGGTATATCGTGCTCAAAGAGGGCAGGATGCTCCTCAGGTTACTCTGAAACCCCCAAAGTCGTTGAATAGTACTAGTGATCCTTCTTATGTGGAACCAGTATTGTCTTTGGACAATTTAGACATTAAGAATGATATTCAGTTCTGTGATGATGATAGCACGGTGTTTTGGTTGGGAACAACTAATATTGCAGTTGGCACAGCTCTTGCTGGTATTTCATCTTAATTACTTTCCTTGTTATCATGAATAAGGTACTTGGAGCAGTTGTGTAATTCCTGATATCTTCTGCCTTTTCTCATCCTTATGCAGCTGCTAATACTACTTGTGTTGACTGCGTAATGAATTGTGATCGGGATTCCTTCTCTGCATGCTATCTGAACAACGAAGCATATCTGCATCTTCCTATTGTGGTGAGTATGACAGGGAATTAATAGATGATTCTCATATTAAACTTTTTATTAACCTTGGTTTGCTACTCACTTCTTTGACATTTTGCTGCACAGAACTCTAAGTTGGATCGGTTTTCCTTACGGAACAATCTAGCATCTGCTGTAAACTTTGCAAAGCTGAATCTTAGGAAGGGGAAAACACTTCTTGTTTTCTGTCAGAATGGTAAATACTCTTGAATGTCACCTAGCCCAGTTACTCGTTTTGGATTGAATTACTAGTGTGAGATGACAATGTCTGTTTGTTCTATGTATTATTAATGCATGAACAACTACTAATTACTCATGGAATTAACAGAATACTATTGTGAACATGCTAATACAATGTTATGTCATCTGCTTCCAGGGGAGGACATTAGTGTATGCGTTTGTCTAGCAATCTTGACCGCATTGTTTGATGACGGAAGTATGCTTCCCATATCTTCTTGTTCGAGTTTGATACATATATTCATTTACAGCAAACATACAATGACAGAAAAACAGGACAGAAATCTGGTTGCTCGACATTGCTATTTAATCTTTTACCTTCTCTGAGCATTAACCTTTTTATTGTAGGAACCTTTGATGATGGGAAATCCTTCTCTGAGACACACATAACTAAATGGGAAATGCGACGACGACTTGTATTTTTATGTAAATTTGCAATAAAAGCCCGGCCATCCCGAGGAAATCTGAAACAGGTCTATAGTTTCCTTAGCGGAGGAAGACCTAGTTCGCATACTCCATCCGCACCCAGCACAATGTAGGGATGCTCACTGGAAATACAAATAAACGCGTACAACAGTGTAATTGCCCGGGAAAATCATGGAGAAGCGGTACACTCCAGCTCTGTTTCTAGCCAATGATGCAGTTTAGAGACACATTTTCAGGTACAATATTATGAGAATTTGTTGTATCTTGGTACTTAATATAAAGTTTTATTGATATCGAAATCAGTAGCCGGTCTAACGATGATCATACAATGAAAAAAGTAGCGATATAAACTATCTATCTATGAATTCCAGATTCCAAGAAACAACTCGACGATTACTGAAGCTGTATTGATTTATATTTTCTTCTCCTAGTGCCAATTTTCTTCAGAGCTTGCACTTCAAAGCCTGCTGGGCCACCAGCTGCAATACATTGAAGCAAACATGTTAACATAAATAGCAGGATTGTGTGTTTTTGTATTGCAGAAACAAAGAAAAAACAACAAAATTACAAGATATACATACATCAGCATACGCCTCCAAAGTGTGTTTGCTCTCAGCAACGGTGTTCTTCAACTGCTCGAACGATTCCTTGAAGCTGCTCGCTCGTCCGTAGACATGAAAATCAAACAAATCAGTCGCCGCCAAAAATTTCTTAACAAGTTACAACGAAACGACAACATATTTAGTATAAAAATCACCCTTCGATGTAGCGATTGTCGGATTGTTCCCTACAAGTGTCCACAACAGAATTTATTTTCTTCAGTCCAATACTGCAATTGTAAATGTAGTTAATATTAATCAAACATAGTTTAAAAACAATTAAAAAAACACAGATTTTTTTTTCAATAATTTACCTCAGAGCAGCTCCTTTGAGCTTAAAGAGTGGAAAGCTAAACTTTTTAAAAATGATAGGCCTTTCTTCCCTAGAAACATAGTATTCACATTTTGTAAATTTCATGAAAAATAAAATGGAATATAACATTTAATTAATTAATTACAGTATATTACTTACAAATATTCCTCCATTTCAGCAATGAGTTCAGCAGTCCCAGTGAAAAATACATGGACGACCGTAGGGATGCGATCGGGCACCGTTGTCTCCATCTCTTCGAACACTTCTTTTGTGATCAAACCCTACGTGTTAATTCAAATTTTTATGTATAATCATCCGAAATATAGAAGAAAAGAATGTATATACACTATATATTAAGAATACGTACCTCATCGCACATGAATTTCTTCATTTGGGAGATTTGGTAGCTCAAGGAAGGGCCCGACATGATGAATTTGGAAGGAACCGAACGTAGTAACACAACTAATCAATGAATTCAGAAGTGATCGAAACTCGAAAGCTTGACTAAACGCGCAAGTGAGTCGTTGTTATTCAATATGCATATAAATGTTCAAAATTCATGTGTAATGTGTTGAACCGAATTCATGAATGTCCTCACAAAACTCATGAAAAGGCTAAGATGCATAAATGCATAGTTTTGACATGAACTAAATTGCAAACCCATATGTCGTGATTAAAATGTAGGTAAATATTATGTGTCGCTTCTTCATGATTGTACATGTCGTTCGCTACATGATAAATATTTTCCCAAATTAATATATTTTGCAATTATTTAAATGATTGATGACCCTATTTTGTTTGTTAGTATATATTAAAAATTCATATTTAGTATATATTAAATACAATGAATATTCATAATAAACAATGAGTGTATATTGCATGACAACTCATAAGTTCATGTCAAATAGTAAAATACATGAATCAAATATACATGAACCAAATTAAATTTGTATAACTAATTTGTTGTGGTCGCATTTGCACAAATGAGTTTCAATATCATTTCCCGTAAATTTGATTAAATCAATTATTTACTGCATTTGTCAACTTTAGTAAACGCTTTAAATTAAGCAATTAATTAACATTTTAAACAAATTTATCGAAGATCCCATAATCAAAAACTGATTAATTTGTTACACATGAAATTTCAGAGTACAAATCAATCTAGCTATCTAGTTTCTGCTCCAGCAGATATACTACATGGAAGATCAAAACTAAATAATAAACTCAAAGAAAATTATTCGAGAAACTGTCCGTTCTTGAATTTTATTCAATGTAGAAACCGCAACAAAACAAACACACAATTGCGAAATCTAATCAGCTTTGTTCATATTGGAGCCACCGGATACATTATTTGTGCCTGCGTCAGACGACGCTATTCCTGCAAGTTGAAGGAGCTGCAACACCGAACGAAAATATCAAACACAATGTATAGATAAATAAAAAAACATAATTAATTAGCGTATACTTATCGATAAAACACCAACTAAAGTACATGTTTTAGTATAATTACCTTGATATATGGTGTAACCTTGTTCGTGAAATAGTTGAATTCGTTCTTCAACACCTGAAAGGCAGTTGTAACGCTGCTCGTGTTCATGGAAATTAAAAGTAATTATTAATTCGTACGTAAAATTAAATACCATTGTCAACATAGCTAATTTAGTTAGAAAATTAAATTATTTCTAATGTTTATAAGTAAATACCCGTCTTTGTTGCCACCGACGAATTGTTCCTTGAGTAGAGTAGCTGCCTGAGTGATTTTCTTTGCTCCGACGCTGTGTATATATAGTTATAAGAATTGCAACAATTAATCGTATCAATACGAATCTATCATAATTAATTAGTTGATGATAAATTTTGTAAAACCAAACGTAATTAAAATTTGTTTTCAAAATTTTCACCTTGAAGAGCTCCCAATAATTGCATGGACAATAGTGTCTATCTTCTTTTTAGCATCTGAGATTTCCTCTACACTTCTCTTTTGGTTGAACATTGTAATTCTAATTAGGAAAAAAAAAGAGGTACATTAAATATGAATATAATCAATATTTCACATAATTAATTATACAACGTAATTACAAATAGGAATAACCGAGCGGACAAAATTATAAGAATAATAAAAAAGTATTGTAGACTCTCTAAAAATTGTCGAGAAGAATAAAATGACCAAGTTGTGAAAAAAAATGTCTAGACATTTTCACCGCCAGTCTACATGATTTCCACTACTTTTAACTTTGTGTTGCTTACATGAGAGGCTCCATTTTTTCGGTAACTTGAGTTGATGTATTCTCGAGATACAAAGTGATGATCTCCTCGATGAAATTCGGATTTTCCTCGTTTACCAGCTCCTCCAATCGAATGAAATATTCATCGAGCAGTCCCTAAAACAAATTAAATATTAATTAATCAACCATACGAGAATTGGAATCGAGTTTTGTGTGTGAAGTCGAAATAGGAGAGGACAAAGAAAAATCCAACAAACCTCATCAAGCAAAGATCTCCTTGATGCAGCAATTTCTTGCAGTAAATTGTTGCTTGTCATTTTAAATATATATATCTGCAAACAAAAATGTTAGATATATGATGAATTATGAACAAAAAATCAATTAGATGAATGAGAAATGATTGATTAGAGAACAAATATTGGTACATACATTACCACTCTGAGACTAAAAATTCACAGGCATCTACTGTTTACATATTCAATATATTTGTGATATATAGGCTAAATATCTATTTATTTATTTTAGTAACACATTAAATATTTTCACTCAGATTTGACTATACAATACATGCATTTGGTTCATGTTCTTGTATTGGATTAGCACTCTAATTACACAGTCAAAACCTGTCATTAAAATTAACATTACCTATTTTGTTTTGTTTAATTTATAATTTGCATGTCTACCTTCTATGATTATAATTATTGTAATTCACCCAATTATGACGGCCGAAAAAAAAAACATTTCCAAAACTATTGTTTAATTTATATTTGTATGTCTACCTTCTATGGCCATAATTATTATAATTCACCCGATTGCGGAATCACTTACTTTGCGACACATACAAGTTTACGTTTATTTTAGGATCTAGAACATGTGGATTCCGCGTTTGTGGTCCAAATTGTTTCGGTTGGTGATGTGGAAGCATGGGATTACTGGGTGATCGTGGATGATATCCGAGAGCTTTTGGCCCGTGAACGGAAATATTAGGTTTCTAATGTCTATAGGGAGCCCAATCGGGTAGTCAATTGAATTGAATGCGTTAGGTCGTATTCAGTGTTGATTGTTGCTTTTATGCGTTTTATTTCTCTTCTTAATTTGTTGTTCAACAAACATTAAAACATTTCCAAAACTGTTGTTTGGGAAATATTTTGAATTTAGTTTTTCGAACGTTTCCGTTGAAATTTTACAAGAGATGTGCCTTGAAATAGAAAACATTTCGATGTTTGACAAACAATTAGGTCTTTCAGTTTCAAACAACATTTTTTATTTATTTATGTGAATCATTATTGCAAAGATTTCTTTTTGGGGTTTTTGGATTCTTCAATATTGTCACAATTCATGCAACACTGAGAAAAACAAAATTAAAAATCTAATAAGTTACAATTTCCATTAATTAACCGAAATCATTGTGAGGCCAAACTATTTTCGAAACCCGTACGACTATATATGATAACATTTGAAATTAATAATCGTAGTTAAATGCTTTTACAAACGAGCGACACACAACGAACTATTGGATTTGATCTCCTTATTGAACTGACATAAAATAGAGAGCACATGAACTTTAGCAAGAAATGTAAATCTAAGCTAATTTCCAACAATGCTTATTAAAACTAATTGAAGACTTGATCGACATATATTCTAAGAAAATAGTACTAAATCATCGACTGACTTAGACTTTTTATTCTAATAATGACTAGCTACTAATCGACTCACAAATTACCGTGTCTCACATCCTCGAACGCGGCCGCGACTCAAAATATTCTCTGTCATTGCTCATCAACAGCTGAAAACATTAAAATCAGACCGAAAACATATATCATCAGAACAATTGTGTCTAAATTAAAATGTCATTAATGTATTCGAAGTGTAAATTATTACGTAACCTTAAAATAAGCCCCGAGCCTGTTCCTGAGATGTTTGTCCTCATGCTTCAGCTTCTCATAGAAGAACTTGATGCTGCATATATATATATCCATAAATATATATATATAAACATTTTATATAAATTAAATACATAAATTTCAAAAAAATTAGTGAAGCATAAGAAAAAAATATTGGTACCCATCAGGTTTCTTGTTCCAGCACTGTTGCAACATTTCATTGACAGTCCATTGCATTTTTTTTGCCCCATGACTGTTAACATCATGATTTTTTGTTAAATAAATTGTTTGTTTCATGAGTTGTAACTATAAATCATAAATATTCTATGTAACAGTAATTTAATAAATTAAGGAAGAAATCGAGTATCATACCCGTTGCATAAGTTGTTGAGTTGATGGAGATTCGTTTCCAGCTTGGTGAAATTGATGTTCCCTTCGATCCTATATCGAAAACAGATTTAATTATAGCAAATATTAATTGTGTTACATTATTTAATTAAACTAATGAAAGAACTATAAACAAGTAACAATGTTAATTAAGGCCTTACATATATGGTTCCATCTCAGCCATTTTCTCGTGCGCTAGTCGGAAAAAATCTTCCATGGAATGGTAAATGTAATTGGGATCGTTGTACGCGAATTGTGCACACCTCTTCTCTATTTCAGCAAAAGATTCACTGAGCAATCCCTGTAATTAATTAAAACCACATATAAATATATGATTTACATTTTATAGTAATTTTTTTTTAAAATGTACATTATGAGACGGTGAAGATAAATAAAAAAATATACCTCTTCGAACAAGGCTTTTCGTGTGATTTCAATCTGATGTTGCAATGCCGGAGAATGGAAGTACCTTCTTTCGTAGCTGCTCATGATCGAAACAAGTATTGTAAAGGTGATGGAAGCTTAATTAGATATATTATGATAGTATTGATGCGTATATAATTAATTGGACGTTAGCTAGTATATGATATCGGTATATATAATCAATAAAAAGCATGTAATTCATGAGCTCAAATTCAATTAGTTAGGAAATCAATATACATCACTATGACATGGATTGAATTGCATTCAGTTTTCATGCCACAATCAGCTAGCATACAGTTTTCATGGATTCACAAGAAAAATAAGATGGTAAGGTTGCTATGGTTGTGCATTAGAATGGGTATTGACTGCGGGATCATTTTGAATGTACCGAGTAAATTTTATCCAATTATGACGGCATCTTCTTTGAACTTAATATTCAAGTTTTGAGTCAGATTCGTGTCAACTTTTTTTAAGTTTGCGCAAGAAATGCCTAAGTCACCTTGCATGTAATGGTACATATTTCAGGCATCAACTTGTAATTTTATCATAGCTTAACCTAATCCAACCGAAGATGTGGTCAATTGAACCCGCAAAAATTCTAATCAGATTTAATGTGTTCACAAATTTGTGCTCAAATTGTCAATGTAAGCATACTTATTTTAAGAAAAGACTCAATCACGAGTACTATGTATCCACATGGATCAGTCACGTCATCCACCAAATCAATTTTCTCTTCTCTTGAAGACATTCACATATCGAGTTTTGCCCAATTTATATATGAGCATTTGTACTAATTCCTTACCGCGAGTAACGACAAACAAATTTATTTGTGCATCCAAATTCAAAGATGTAAATTTTGGAAATTGAAAGCAACTTTATTTAATATTTTAAAACATAGCTAGTATGCAGTAACAAGCACACATCCAACATTATTCAATAGAAACGAAGCAAACACACATCCAACATTAACAAATGGAAACGAAACAGAAAACACAGAATTCCTTATTCGGATTATCAATACAACTTCAACTATCCGCATCATCCTCGGAATTAGGCTCGTGCACTGAACTGCCTTCAGTCCTCGGGGAGTCCGAACCCGAGGAGCTATCGGGATTCATTGGCATTGCCGCTCCCAGAGGTCCCGCCAATCGCAACAACTACATGCAACAACAACGACAACAACATTAACCATTAATTGTATGTTCTATGTCTTACACAAAATTTGAGAAAGAAAAAAAAAAGGGGGAGAGAGAGCCATACAGTAAAATACTCAATCATTTTAGTTTTCATCACATTATATTCCTCAACCGCCTTAGTAAGTGTAACTTTAGCACTGCAAGCAAAAATAAAATATAAAAAATATTATGTGACAATGATTTGTATGAACAATATATATATATTAAAAATGTATGAAAAAAAAATATTAATTAGCATTAACAAATATATTATTTTACCTTTCCTTGTCAGAATTAGTGAATTGTTCTATCATTTCCTCAGTTGCAGCTAGTACTTTGAGAGCTCCAGCACTGCAAACAATAATTTTCATGGATCTCAGCTTCATGAATTTTAATCATCAATTATGGGATATAATGATTAAATTGCTTCTTAAAATTAAATAATGTTACCATGTCGCACTGTTTTTCAGCTTCAGCGCGAGGACCAGCATCTCCTTATATTTGATATCCTTGTCCGATTTCCTATTGCGAATCATAGTACATGACAAATACTTATAATTTGCGTGTGCTTGTTCATTTTAGAAATGAGAGCGATAATTAACAAATAATATTCCTATTTCGTAATAAGTGTCATTTTAGTTATGTAAAATGATTTAATATTGTTTCTTTACTCATTATATATTAGTAATAAAAGGGCATAATTGGAAAATCAAGTGCATTGTTATCAAGCAATGACGCAACGGTACTTATTTTAAAATAAATTTTATTTTTTAAAAAGATAATTCTTTTGTAACGGATGAGGTATTACTTTACGCGCTTATAAATATACTCCTTACAAAGAACTCTCTAACTGGTGAAATAGTACTTCTCCCTCCTGGAAAAACATGTTGAACATGTCCTCAACGAACGTGCCACCAGCGTTTTCCGGGATGGAGTTTGAGTAAAACCTCTCCATCTTACGCATTTGTAATTCATGGATAATTCCCTATGCACAAAAACATCAATAAGTTATAAATATTTATATACACAAAAGGAAAAAGAAAAGGAAAAAGAATATCAATATAACCTCATCAAAGAAAGATTGCCTCATCGCATTCGCTTGATCACGCAGGTGTTGGTAGTTGTCTGACATGATCAACGACTTGACTAATCGAACTGATTGAATATTACTGGAAAAGACTTTAGTAATATCAACCCGTAAAGGTCAATATATAAAAAGTAACTAAATTATTATGCAATACAACAATTTAGTGAACTCAAAGGGTTTGATGAAAAAATATGAAAATTAGTGTCCAATTTATATGCTTGAATTTGATATTTTTATGGGAAATATAGATCCTTTCAGGGAAGATATGTCAGAAAAATAAAGATATTGCAAATCCTTAAACTGGATTATACTATACTAAACTAGATTATATGCTTTATTATCAAAATAATGTTCTTAGACACTTGGGTGCAACATATAAAGCAAATAAGATCCTCAAGATATGAAAGTCATTAATTGCATATATTTATTAAATGGCATTGAAATCTAAATTTCCCAAATATCTCAAACACTGTCTATTTCAAATAAAAATAACACAAAATCCTCAAGATTTTTAGCTTCTATTGTCTGTTACTTCCAAAAACCACTCCTTCACTTTGCTGGTGCAGCTGTTTCAGCAGATCCTGCCTGCAAATATATAATTTACCAAAATAAAAATTGTCAGGAGGTGTTTGGCAACAGGTTCAACTTAAACCAGATTACATAAAATGATGTTAGTTAATTTTCTTGATCCTACCAAGAACACATAATCTGAATGTATATAATTTAATACACTATTAATTAGTAATAAGTTACATACATTTGCGCGATCGCGAGAGGCCTCGAAGTAGACCTCGAGCTTCGATTTGGTGTCTGCTGTTTCAGTTATCAGTTGCTTGAGCAGTGCCTTCATGCTGAGAAATAGAATATAAGTAAACATATGTCAGCATAATTAGTTTTGTACATGACCAAAAATGATTTAATTTTGTCGATGTTATGTTTGATATTTTGATAAAAATTATAGTTAAGGAGAAAGAGTTAATTAACATTACCCGTCCGCGCTGCCAATCGCGCATTGATCCCTCATTTGATTCACTTTGATCCATACTTTGTTAGCTCCAATGCTACCATAACCAAAAAAAATAAATGTCGTTAATGTTAATCGCGACAATTTATGATAAATAGTAAATGAAAACTAATTATTTTACCTTGAAGAGCTGCCTTTGAGCTTGTGGAGGAGCCTATCAAGCTGTGTGAAATCTACAGGAGTTTTATCCCTATTGAGACACAAAACAATAATATTAGGTATATCACTATTCAAGAAAAATTATCGAACACAATTTAATTTACGAGTAAATCCTTACAGGGTTTCGGAGATTTTAGGTACGATCGCCGTATTCATATCTTCAAAAAAGGCGGCATACATCTCCTCAACAAAATTTGGGTTGTTCTCATCTTGCAAAGACTCCAATTGAAGAAACTCATTGTTGAGCAACCCCTGCAAAACAAGTTGAAAAATAGAAGTTAAATATTTTTGTTCATAGGCCTAAATATATTGAATTATAATGTTGCATATATAAATATATGATGAATATATATATATGTAAATGCAAAGAAGTACTAGAGAGAACCTCGGCCAAAAGGGTTTGCTTCAGGGAAGCAATTTTTTCGAGCACGTTATTGTTACTGGATGCCATGATTCAGAGAAGTCGATTGATATAACTCGAATTTGTAACTTAAATATGATGTTGAAGGCTTCGATATTCGACGATGGAAAACCAAGATTGGTATATATAGGTGAAAAAAGAAGCCGGTGGAGAAATAAGTGTGTGATTTTGTGGTCGATTATTTTGCTAAAGAGAGATTTCACAATCTAATAATGAGAAATAATCATATGTTTCGCATGACAACGAATTGTTACCAATTTATCTATGCAAAATAAAATACAATGTTACTTTGTAAAGAGATATTGAAACACCCGATCATTTTCTTTTAAAAGGGCGAATGTGCATTTGCATATACCCGGTGCGGATTACGAAATAAATGATTAAGCATAGATTCAGATTTTGTTTTCTATTTTGATATATATTTATTATTTTTCAAATAATTTTGAAACTAAATCTAATCGCTCACATAAAGTATAACATTAAACAACGAGCACATCGAATTAATTGTGACTAAATATAAAGTTTTTGGCGCTACAAGTATAAAAGAATTTGACAATTGTAGCATTTCACTTCTAGAATATAAAGCTAATGGTACGACACTTGGTTTTCATAGTTGAGATTTTATGTTTGAGTCGTCTTCTGAGCAGCAGTAATATATGTGAAACATAAAAATTTGTAAGTACTTTCTTTATCTCAAAACAGATGCTCGTGTTCCTCTTAAATTTTTGTCCTTTTATTTATTATTTATAAATAAATTAAGTAGTATCCCTTAAATTCGATACAACACGTGATCACGAGACTATAAAAGTAAATACGGTCCAATAACTAACTTCTCCTTAATAATTTTCAAAACCGAAACAAAGAACACTGATTTTGAGAGGATCAATATCAGGAACATGGAACATTTTTGCTTCAACCTTCGTGTATATATATAGAATCAATATCAGGGACATGGAACATTTTTTTTCCTCTGCATTAGAATACATTTACATGACTAAACCAACAAATGTAAGGATCGACCTAGTACTTTTCAGACAAACATACAATTCTGGTTGTTATGCAGCAATTCTTGCCAGTCAGCTGAGCACCGTACAGGTCAGGAAGATAAGCTAAAACTGGCTAATTATGGCCTCAGAGTCGTCAGATTGTGGATCTGTTCCTGTTTTTTCACAGAACAAAACAGGTGATGCACCATAATAACATACTAGATCAATTTTCTTGCCTTTATCATCTCTGCATCGAGTTGATTAGATCGGATGTTCGAGAATTGGATTCGTGGGAGAAGACGGGCCAAGAGGACTAACTATTCCACTCCTGTTTGTCTCTGCTGGCGCCTTCTTCTTGTTTTAAGGTCAACAACAATTATAGAAATGTTGTCTGAACTGTTTCTTGCATAAGCTATTTCAGTGAGATTATCTGCAAGAGCTTGTGCTGGAGAAATGTTATCAGCCAGTAACCGGCGTCTCCTTCGTAGAATTGTGCGAGCTACCTCTCCAACTTCGTCATTTGTCATGACATCCCAGAGCCCGTCGCTGGCCAGAATCAAGCACTCGTCCTCCTCGCTCCGGGTTGTGAAGCTTATCTCAGGAACAGGAATGATCCATGGCCTCAAATACCAGTCACCTGAAACATTTGTACCAAAGAAGCAAAAGAATCAGACATGGGAAACAAAGAGAATGATCCATATTGCATGTAGTTTGTACGACTAGTAAGTGACGACAACCTTCACATTCTTTCGACGCGGGATACACAATTCTCTCAGCAGACCATAAACGTGAACCACAAAAGGAGGTATAAAGATGGGTCCTATAGGTGGAGAGTGCAACTAGAACATCAAGTGACGATGATCTTCACATTCTTTTCAATATGGGATACATAAACACTCACCCTCATCGGACCCTACACATAGACAAAGAGGGGGACCCAACAAACACCGGTCTTATAGGTGGAGGATCCAACTAGTGTATCAAGTGGTGACGCCCTCAATAGAACATCCACGTAGACCAAGAAGGGGGACCCCAACAAAGACAGATCATATAGGTGGAGGTTCCAACTAGTAAATAAGCAGTGACGCCCTCAACGAAACCTATACGTGGATCATGAAGGAAATGTTCCAATTTCTTCCATTTTTATCATTACACTAAGAGCAGAGCATTGACAATGTGATAGAAATTGAAAATTGAAATAGAGATTGAGAGAAGAAAGAAAACCTATAGCTCTGGACATAGCAAGAACTCCAAACACCCTAGAACCGTTCCAGTTTATGACTCTCCCTCCCTCTCCTTCAATTCTCAACAGTTCGTCCTCTCTATCCGGCTACAAAACCGCAACAAATGTGACTTGACATGTAAGTAACAAGCTAATTCTATTCAATCTCCTACAGATGATGCACTGATCAGAGTTAAAAAGTTCGAGATGTGACCTTTTGATCGACTGTTAAAGGAAGAGTGTGAGAGGTTCGGCACAGCACCGCCCTTGAGTCGCCACAATTGGATGCGATGATCTGACAACCGGTAAGAACCACCACAACTGCGGTTGATCCGACCATTTCCGGTGCAAGTGCGTCAGTTCGGATCTCACTGTCAGTCCTTTGAAAACCACTACAAAATGTCTCCTCCCACCTCCTCTGCCATTCGTGTCCATCCACACTCTCTCTGTCCCATTCCTCTGCAATCACTTCGTGCATTCTCGCCGAGCAGAAATTCGCTATCTACAAATTTAAAAGTAGGTTAACCCGGGATTTATTTGGTTCAAGGTAAGTCATTAATAAGGTTACTACACATTGTAAAAATGTTTGATTCATACGTTCGCTCTGTTTCTAATTGTTTCTAATAACTTTTAACACTAATTATATTACCATTTCTTCAATAGGCGATAGCAGCAGTATTGATTAAACAAATCACTACTATCGAATTCAAATATATTGTAACGTTGACTTGACATAGCTCAAAAATAGATATTGCTTAAAGCCGTATTAAGGAGCATTTTCTCTTTAATAGTCTCATATAGCTGTATATTTAAGAAATGAAATAAAAATTAAAATAAAAATAACTAAAATTAATAAAATTATACTCCAGCCAAATAAAATGAGACCGACCACCGCCCGTCAAATACACAACCCCCACGTGGCATGGTCTGTTTGTCTTTTTCTAAAAAAAGTCACAAGAAAAATATATGGTCCCACCTACAAGCTCTCCAATAAAAAAGAGAGCGTCTTCGTCCTAATGACACGCATCAACGCTAAACCTATCTTAATTATCTCTAATCAAATCAACAATCCAACTTTTATTATCCCCTAAAACATATAAGTAACACTTACGTAGATAATTATAATTTATTCAAGACTAAAATGATTTTAAATTTGTTACGAGGAAATGGTCCTAGCCGTGACGATAGCCTACCTCCAATACAAGAAGCGCCCATATCGGTAGGTTTAAATATTAATACTTTACTTACACGTGGTGGCCATCAAATTTTAGAGAATATAAAAAAGGAAAATTTATACATAGCACCTTTTTGCATACCAACCCTAAAGTATGCAACTTTTTACATA
>JAYMTA010000372.1:0-30300 GCA_036897625.1 Pelargonium cotyledonis | reverse complement strand
GATGGATATGCCTGCAGCGGCCCACGTGTGGAAGAGAAATACCTACACGTGAGGGGAAGTGCTGATTTATAAAGCCCTCGATTATGCACGTGTCGAGCTCACTGATAAAAAGAAAAATGTGAGACTCGAACGTGAGGGGAAGTGTTGAAGTGGGTGATGAATCCCACATCGGTGCAAGTGAAACCCTACTAATAAGATTGATCTTTTAGTATGGGAAGTCCAACCCATTATATTAAACCCGTTATCAAATTTAACAATAAATTTATTTAAAATTGAAATTTATGATTGATTGTGCAAAATAATGGTCCGAAAATTTGAAGTTCACATACGCAAGTCATATATTCAAAATAGAAAAAATAAAATAGTGGTTTTCTAATATTTGAAAATCTTAATTGACATTAAAATCTTTTCAAGAAATTGTTTATTTTCACGTTACTTACTTGAGTTTGGTTTCTAAATTGAGTAGCCATAAACGAAATTGAATTGTTTTTATAGTTATAACCGAATTAGACTAATTGAATCAATTTTTTGAACGTTGTGTTTTTCGTTTTGCTAGACATTAATTAACTAATAAACCCGTTCATTATCGAGTATTCAATAGTTTAGCTTACATCAAGTGCTTAACAACTCTTTCAAAAAAAGTCTAATTTTTAACGTCACATTTGACTTGTACTCTTAATTTCCACATTCATCAGCATGGGACTTTACTCTTCCATTACTACCAAGTAGCTCCAATTCAACAAGTGATTATGTGAAATTGTAATGGTGTAATGGACAATTAGGATACCATTTATTAGATGTTAGGTACAATGTGGTTGTGTTGTTATGGGCTATTTGGATACAATTTAGAAGGTGTTTTAAATGTTTTTGAACATAATCTGAATAATCTTGTAATTACACAAAACTCTTAATTCAACAACTCGTCTCACTTTTACTTATTTCATTAATTGATTTGATATATTCCAAGCAGAAAATAGTGTGACAAAGTTTTGGGCCAGTGACCCATCTTTGTTGCACTCCCGTCTTCGTTCACGTGCAAAGCACGTATTGTGTTATACGACATGCACGTGAGGGAAAATGTCAATGTAATAACACACATTGAAATAATGTGAAGTTCGTTGACACTTGATATACAAGTCGTGTCCTCCATCCATTAGTTTAAGTTGTTAGTTTAGATGATTAAGTTAACAATTTGGACTCAAAATTGGAGGGGAGGAGGGGGGAGTTGATCTGGCCAACTTTCAGGTCAAATCAAATCCGTCCTGATGTGCAGTAAAAAAGTACTATCAGGTCGGATTTGGGTTAAACTTTAACAAACCAAAGTCCGAACCAAAACTGAAAATGGCAGCCTTTAAATATCACTACACATTCTTATCCATATATATATAAATTATTTCAAGTTGCTTCTCAAATATAAAAATTTGTGATAATACAGTGGTTTGTTATGGAGTGAGAGAAGTCAATAGCTTGTGGATATAGAATTTGTTGGAGCCCTATATATATAAAGTGCATGCCCAAACAATACCATATAGACTAGAGCTTTACAAAAATGGATTAAAAAACGTCATCAATGGCTATTTGTTACATTGTGTCTCCTACTTGCAGCTGCAAGTTCTGCAAATAAGACAAGGTTTGATGAAAACTATGATGTTACATGGGGCTTTGATCATGCCATCATCAATCAACAAAACATAGTTCAGCTTTCCATGGATGCTTCTTCTGGTAAATATATATCTCATCCTCTCCTCTTCCTTTATCATGATTATCAACAAAATGAACCATTTTATCTAGAGGAGGCAAATGGTCGGGTCAAGTTCGGCTCGATTAGCCTAACCCTGTATAGTTTTTGGGTTGGTCGGGCCGACTTTCAGACATAAAACACTATATATATTCTGGGCATCCCGACCTGACCTGAAAATTCCACATGATGCTCAACCCAAACCCAACAAGATTTTTTTGAGGTTGATTAATGCATACCCGAACCCGCTAAAACGGGTTGAGTTGTGGGTACCCGACAAGTCGGAACCATTTTGCCAACTATGATTTTACCCATTATATATATATAAAGAGAGAGAGAGAGAGAGAGAGAGAGAGAGAGAGAGAGAGATTCAATTGTATCATTTCAATGAGTTCGTGGGAGCGGAGCGACCTGTTGAATTTCAATTTTTTTTTAATGAAAAATCGCTACTTCATTGACAATTTAGCTTAAGTTAAACAATTTTTAACGAGGTGTCGTTGTCTTGTTGAACTTTTTAACTTGAACATGTTTGATATATATATAATATTTATGTCATATTTTTTGTGTGTGTAATGAAGGTGCTGGGTTTCAATCCAAGCAAACCTATGGTTCTGGGTTTTTCCACTTCAGGAACAAGCTACCAGCCAATGATTCTGCAGGAGTTGTCACTGCTTTTTATTTATATGCACACTCCACTCTTAATTATTTTTAAGAAAATAGTTTCATGTCGAAAAATTATATACTAAGAATCGGTCAAGACCGACAATAGTCAAACTTTAGTATAAACTTTTTTAATCAACATATTTAGCCAACCGTAAAACACAAACACAACACATAATTCACAATCTGTTCAACCACTAGGGGAATTGGTTTAGGACATTTGGTCCCTTTGAGGTATCGGGTTTGAGATTCAGTGTTGTGGTATGTTTGCTGATAAATAAAAATACACAAACTTTTTATCTATTTTTTTTTTCTCTTTCTCTTATATTAATCAATATTGTTCAATTGCATTTTTCCTCTCATGGCTTCTCTATATTATGTGATTAATATTTAAATTTTGCAGCTAACTTCACATAGCAAAAGCCATGATGAGGTAGATTTTGAGTTCTTGGGTGATAGAAAAGGAAAGCCCTACACATTACAAACCAATGTATTCACAAATGGCAAAGGAAATAGAGAGCAAAGGCTTCACCTTTGGTTTGATCCCACAAGTGACTTCCACTATTACCAAATTCTATGGAACCAACATCAAATTGTGTAAGATATTAACCCATTTCTATTTTTCCCTCATAATAAATAGTTATAAAACTAAATATTTCAATTTGAGAATCATATTTTCACTCTATAAAAAACGGATTTGAAAATAGTGCGACGAAGTATAATTGATTAAATTTATATCACAACACCATTTACATAAAGACGGTTCAAAACTTTGTAAGGTTTGATTTATATTTCACGTGAATCATAACATACATTTCCTCGTATAATATAAGAAAGATGATGTTTTTTTTAAAGCCAGAACTTGAATTAAAATCTCAACAATAGTGGATGGAACATAGAGATACAAATCTAAAGGTTAAAAACTCAATTTTGTACATGAACTTTTATTTTTTGAACCAGTTTAATCCTTAATTTTTTTAACTAAAAATAATCTATGAATATTCGTGTTTCGGTCTATTTGGTCCATGAACTTTATTTTGACTCAAAATGATCTATAAACTTTCAAATATTAACCTAATTTTGTCTATCAAAATTTAACTCTTGATATAAGCTTTAAGAACAATGATCATTTTAGGTCAATATGTGTTTAATGATTATTTTCAGTCGAAATAAAGCTTAGATACCACATTTGATCAAAACATAAAAGTTTATGGACTTTTTTTTTTATTAAGAGAAGTTTGAAAACCAAATTGTTGTCAAAACATGAAAGTTTTGGAACTAAATTAAGTCTTTCAATGAATCTAAACTAATAACATTGCGGTGAATTTGTTTCATGTGTGTTAGTTTTTTTGTGGACAATGTCCCAAATAGAGTTCTCAAGAACAATGCAAGTGTTGGAGTGAACCAAAGCTACTTCCCAACACAAGCACTGCAAATAGAAGCAAGCTTGTGGGATGGAGAGAGTTGGGGCACAAATGGAGGACAAACCAAACTAATTGGACCAATGCACCATTTTTTAGCTTTTTTCCAAGGATTTGACATTGATGGTTTCTCTACAAATGATCAACAAATTGACCAATGCTATTCTTCAAAATTTTGGTGGAATTTGGAAAAATATTGGAGATTGGATGGTGTTCAAGAAAAAGCATATGAGAATGTGAAAAATAAGTATGTTAATTATGATTATTGTTTGGACAGGCATAGGTACCCCACTCCTTCTCCAGATTGTTATTAATATAAGATATATACGGTGTAATGGAAAGAATGAAAAGTTGGTCATTCAGTTCTATTTTAATAATTTTATGAACATATGTCGGTCTTGCGAAGAATAATGTAAGATTTCATTGATATTGTTTTATAAAACACTTAATTTTCGATTTGATGTACTATATCCATCTCAAAATAAGTGTTATGTTTCATTTGTATTTTTGTTACAAATGTATCTCGTTTTCTTCTTATGAAATTTTTTGTGAATAAATCACAAATAGTATCTTGTTATAACACATGTATAAAGAGAAAAGAGAAAATACACAATACTAAAACTAAATTTCTTAATTTTTCTCGGAATAGAAAACAAAACATTTATTTTGAGATGAAATAAATATTATTCTTTGAAATTTGTTGCGCGAACTATAAATTCCATATGGACCGATTTATATTTTCAACTAGTTTCATAAGTAAATGTATTTTTTTGATAAAAAACCTTTTCACTCAATTCACTCAAACTATAAATTTTTATCTATCTAAAAAATATATTTTTTAATAGTAAACATTCTATTAGTTCGGTCTTCACTCTAAGCGTTACAAGACTTTTGGTCGATATAAAAGTTAGAGTTGACAAATTTAATCTGAATCCGATTTAAACCTTCCCGACCATTGTACGCTAAAAAAGATAGAATTACCCAATATGAGTTGGCATGGCCCAAAAAACATTCGGGTCGATTACAGAATAGTCATTGTAAACAAGTCCAATTAAAACAGATCGGTCGGAAATTCGAATTGACACCTCTAGAGAGTGAACATATATAAACAAAACTGGGCCTGTGAAGCCCAAATTCAAAAGGCCCAACCCAAAGAGTTGAAGCCGAGCAGTAGCTCGCCATTGCTGCAACACATCACAGTCCAGAGCTCGAGCGAGAGAGAGAGAGAGAGCTCCAAAACGGTGCTCTCATGGCGGCTTTTTGCTGTCCCATCTCGTAGCAGATAGCGAACACGTTTCGTCTCGTTGACTCATCGATGGCCTTTCGACCACAACCGATTTTCCATCTCTTTCTTCTACTTTCCTTCGCATTTTCCTCCGCTCCAATCGGTCTCGGATCGGCGGGGGGGGAAGAGGAGATCACCCCGGGGGTGTTTGTTTAGACGCCGAGGAGTTCACAGAGGAGTTGTTGTTCAAGCCGCTGCCAGATCGGAAAGTTTTGGCTCATTTCCTCTTTGACAGCCGAGCTCCGCCGTCCACCTCCAACGGGCGCCACCACCACCTCTTCCCCAAAGCCATCTCTCAGCTGGTATGCGTCTTCTTGTTTTCCCTTACTTTCCTTTTGATTCCTGAGAAAATTCGGCAAATGTGAGAGGTGAACTGTTTAGATCTTCTGTTTTGCGTAATTGAAGACTCTGAGAGTCTGAGTAGAGTTGATAGGATACGAATTTAAGATCTGGAACTTAGGTTTTTAGCTGTTAATCATCGAAAAAATTGTGCTCGGTTTGCTCTTGATTGTTAGTGGTTTATGGTTTATATATTGACTTTGGCACAATCAAACAAGCTTATGCTTTATAATTTATATTCAACAGGGCACTATGTTTTGCTCTTTCACAACAATTCATTTCTTGTTTACTATCTGTGGATTGATACTAAACCCCTAGAGGTGTTCAAGAGATCCTCAGGACATTTTTAGAAGAAGAAGACAAGTAACTCAAAGCTAAACTCCTTGTTTAAAGATCTGTTTTCTTAGCAAATGTGATTGTACGTCGCTTTAAGATCAAGTTTGGGCATAACCTTTGAGTGTCGTATTTACATGTCAACTTAAGGATTAGTTACAGTTAAGTTCCTGTTATACTTCCATGTGCTATTGTTGTAACAAACTCAAGGGGTATTGTTATGTATGACTAACCAAAATAGAAAGTGGACATATATGTTGGGACAATTTTTTTTATAGAAAAATTGAACAATTATTTTGGGACGGAGAGAGTTGGATTTTGCTGAGTTACATGGAAGATAACCTTCATTATAGTGGGTAATTTCACTCCATTAAGTCCACCAGTATTTGATTGAAAATTCCTATCTATCTATTCAATGTCTAACCACATTGTAGACATTGTCATGACTCCATATCCGATGGTTGTGAATATGCATGAAGCTCAAAGCTCCACCTTCTTTAGTGTTCGTTTATCTCAGATCCAAACTGCAAGGTCCAACCGCCTCCAGTTTCTCTGCATTGATTATTTGTATGGCTAATTGGCTAGGCAGTTATTTGTTTCTCTTCACCCTGTCTTTATATATTTATATTTTCATGATGCCTTGTTCACTCGTAAAATTAAAACAATCAAGTGTGAGGGATCGGTAGGATTTGGAGTTGTGCCTCTCGAACCATAGGTCTTGGGTTCTTTTAACTCTATAAACTCTCTTGTAGTCTAACTCATGAAATTTCTGAGCTCCATAGTCTCAGGCCTTCCCAAAGGGTGTGGTCAGGGTGTCCTCATGACCAAGATAAATAAAATCTCAAACATAAGAATTTCGTAAATATGTGATTTATAAGAACTTGGTGCATAATAGTTAACTTTCTGTGGATTGTGTTCCTTGGACAGGTTAGGAAGTACCGGATTAAGGAATTGGAATTATCTTTCACTCAAGGTCGTTGGAACTATGAACGCTGGGGTGGCTTTGATCCCATATCTAGCAGCAATGCCAAGCCTCCTGGAGTTGAACTGTGGGCTGTCTTTGATGTCCCACAAGATCAGGTTGATGCTTCATGGAAGAATTTAACCCACACTCTTTCAGGTTTATTCTGTGCTTCAATCAACTTCCTAGAATCTTCTACAGCCTATTCTGCTCCTGAGTGGGCTTTTCCGCCTGCTTCTGGTAGCCTTAGGTATGGAACATTGCCCCGTGAGGCTGTTTGCACTGAAAATTTAACTCCTTGGCTGAAGCTTCTTCCATGCCGAGACAAAGCAGGGCTTTCTGCATTACTTGACAGACCATCGATATACAGAGGATTTTATCATTCTCAGCGTTTATATTTGACCTCAAATGAATTGGGTTCAGATGTGGTGGATTCGGGCATTGTACTTGAACAAACACTTACTGTTGTTCTTCAGCCTTATAGTCAGAGAAATAGTGTAACTTATTCAGGCAAACCACATTTACAACCAAGCTGGTCTATGAGTTCAATTTTTGGAAGAACAGTCCATGGAAAATGTGTTCTCGCCAAATCTAGTAATGTTTACCTTCAACTTGAGAAAGGTCTTGTTACTGAATTGGCAAACTTGCAGAAAGGCCAAGACAATTATGGAGCTGATAGTTTAGCCTTAGGAGATTACTGGATCAACCTTGGCTTTGAGTTGTCAGTAAAACCAGATAAAATTTATAAAGAAGTAAATAGCACACACAAAAAGGGTTCATCTGTGCTCTATGAATTTTCAGCAGAGAAGTACAGTGATTCAGAACCATTGGACTTGGGCCTTACGTGGAAGTCTCCTATTATGTGGTTGTGTCCACAAGCACCATTACGTGCTAGTAGGTTTTTGATGGGAAGTGGGAATGAAAGGGGTGCTATTGCCATCTCCTTAAAATCTACAGGATTAAGAGATGGGTTCCTGGGTGAAAAATCTGCCAATGACCATTGTAAACTACAAGTTGTTATTTTCCAAGTTGTGCCTTGGTACATTAAGGTATATTTTCATACTATTGGAGTATTTATTGATGAGAGGCCACATGCTATCGAAGATGTCATAGAGAAGATACACGTTTCACCTTCCGAGGATAAGGTGTCTCCTGGGGTGATGGAGTTGGTTCTGAAGTTTCCTTGCAGCATGCAGTCCGCTGCTCTGACTTTGGAGTTTGATAAGGTATGCCCTACAGTTTTAATGAAGCATGATCAAATCATGGGGCAAAGTTTATTAATTGCATAAAAAGTTTCAATTGTTAATTGCATATAAAGTTTCATATACAAGCTACAGCACCAAAATGGGTGGTAGGGACTTAATATGCCAAAGTGTCATTGCATTAACTGACCTTTCTGGAACATTGAGCCATTCAAGCTAGTCACTCATTATTGATTGGTGAAGTATTGCCAAAATTTAGGGAGCTAATTTGTTGTGGTAACTTCATACATGGAAACAATTTTTTCCTTTATCTTTTGGGTGATCCTCTCCACACCCCACAAATGTAGAAGTGCACTGGCTTTCCCTATTTTAGTTACACGTGATTATAATCTGTCAAAATAAAGTAATTAGAATGCTCAATGTTGTATATTCTGCCCTCTCTCGAAATGTTTCTTCACAAATGCAATGTAAAATGATTAGATGTCAAATTCGTTACTTGGAACTCTTAGGAATTGTAACCCTATTGTAAAGAAATGACAATTTCTGGATATACTTGGCTTAGCTTTAGTTAGTGAACTCTACAAGTGCAGGACAAAAATGGGCATAGATTTGAGCTATGAGGAATATGAAGTTAATCCATTGTGGATACAATTTATCATCTGTGACAGAGTAGGAGGATTTGCTTTGACTATCTAAATAAGTTTTATTGCTAACGGCTCTTAAGTGACATCTGAAGTGTAGAGCTTGTAATGTTAAGCAATGTATCGTGCCTTTATTTACTGTTATCATGTTTCTGGTATATACCATAAGTAATTATAGATGAGTGCCAAGGGTGCAATTTAGTCAAAAGGCTATTGATGAGATAACCTGCAGTTGGAAAATTTTGTTGTGTTTATATGTAGACTTGTAGTACTTCACATTGCATATATAAATCTGACCGATATTAGCCTGTTTATGAGATTCAAACCTGTGCGTTATGCACAGCATAACATGTTTGCCAGTTGGGGTAACCGACCATGATTTTGCAAACAAAGAAAAAAATGTTTGTTACCATTTTTTTTTTCCTTAAATTTTAGTTAAACATGTGCCTTATTTCACTCTAGCATGGGTCTATTGTGAAAAAAAAAAATTCTATATTATTAGTCAAGAGTATACTATGTATAAGTACTGCAAGTTATGTTATGCATAAACTACTTCAGTGTTTTGTCGGGAATATTGAAATTGTGAAGGTGGCATCAACTGCGTTGAACTATGTTTTATATCTATCGTGATTCATTCAGTTTCAAAACAATACCCAACTGATCTTTTTAATTACTACTTTGTTTCCATAGGGCTTTCTGCATATCGATGAGTATCCGCCAGATGCTAATCAGGGATTTGACATTCCATCAGCTGTAATAAGCTTCCCCAACTTCCAGGCGAGCTTGGATTTTCTTGAAGATGACCTTTCGCGCAAATCCCCTCTACTCTCTAAATTTCAAGTAACAGACTTCTCTTGTTTTCGTCTACTATGTCCCGCGTTGTATTTATTCTACTTAACTGATCAATATGTTTGAATGTATATGATGCAGGAAAAGAGTCCCATTTTATCTTACACAGAGGTTTTGCTTGTACCTTTGACCACTCCCGACTTCAGCATGCCTTACAATGTCATCACAATCACATGCACGGTATTTGCATTGTATTTCGGATCTCTGCTCAATGTGCTTCGGAAACGTGTTGCTGCGGAGGAACGGCGTCTGAAGAAAGAAGGTAACCCAGCATCATCTTGGAGTAGTTTACACACATATCACATCCTTTTAAGTAGAGCTGCCATGTTTGTGTTGCCATCAAAATTGAGTATGTGATATACGAGTCAACACCAACACGAGTTTGATAATTGTGCCCAAATATTAAACACGAACATGACACATGTTGAAATAGGCGACATTGTGTTGACACAACTCTACACAACACATTTAAATGAAAGTAAATGATACATTACATGACATAATATGACCTAACCCGACATGATTATAAAATTTAGTATAACTAACTTGTTTTAGCGAAAGAAAGTTAGGCTTAAAGCTTTGTGTTTGTATAAGCTTGCCCGTGTCTGCATATACCCGAAAATGATGGAAGGATATGCCTTTCGGTAATAACATTCATGCTCTTTTTCTGCTCGCAGCTTCCAAGAAACCCGGTCGGCTTTATCTGCTACTATCCAAACTGTCTGCGAAGCTGAGAGGAAGAAAATGGGAACCGCCGGCGCCACCCACTAAGTCATCATCCTCAATGTCTTCATCGCCGGTTAATATAAAATTGATATTCAAAATCATACTCGTCGCAGTCATAGCCGTTGTTTGGCAATACTATTTAACTTGATTAGCAAGCCAGTTAGGGACATTGTAGTTGTAGTGTAAAATATGTGCAAAAAAAACACTAAGCTTAGGGAATGTGAGAAAAAAGAAGCTATTTTTGTACCACTAGTTTGTTTTGTATGATTCCACTTTGTATCCAATTTTGTATAGTTAATTAATTCATTGTTGGACCCAATGCTTTTGGCTAAATCTTTTGGATAAAGCTCTACATGTTTTTATCGAGTAATTTTCCGTGAGTTCTATAGCGTTTCTCCACTTACCATAAAAGGTTAGGACTGATCAAAAGTTGCAAAACACGAACGCAACATGTTTAATGCAATTAAATGAATCTTGTTAACACGATAAGACTCAACATGTTCGACACAATATTATAATGAATTTATAAATGTACCTTCAAATTTGTGTGTTGTGTGCGCCACAACAAGACTAATTATTTATTGGAGGCTGAACACGAATATGATGTGATTACAAAACGTGTTGAGTTCTCATTCTCAATTATTTTGCTAACGTAGCGGTACAGATGTATTAAATAACTCACATGATTACTGCACGTGACCCGCCACGTCAAAAAAGAAAGAAAAATTCGTTTCTCGTATTGAAGCAAAAGGTATAAATAAGAGGAATCAGAGCATGTCGTGAGAAGGCGAATTGCGAAAGAGTGTGAAGCAAGCAAAGGGTCTAGGGTTTTCTTTCTTCTGAACCGGTGAAGAATCTTCGATGGCATTGCCAATCCAATCTCCCAAACCCTTGGATTCTAGGGTTTCTCTCAAGCTCCTCCTGGATCTGCTCCAGATCTACATCTTCTCCTTTCGTATACGCCATTTCGCTTTCCATTTTCCCCAGTTTCATTCACAATATCAAAACTGAAATCGGTAAGTACGCTCTGTGTTTTGTTTTTCTTCATGTTTTGTGTTTTAGAGTGATTGTAGCTTCATGATACATTTCTTCAGATTTTTATGCTCATCGGATCCATATTTGGTTAGAATTTGAGTGTGATTCATTGCCTTAGTTGATGTTTAGATTTCTCTGATCGATGATGTACATGTGCTGAAATTTGATTGATATAGGTTTTGGTTAGTGTAAGTTCGAGCCATGAATTATGAGTTAGTTTGTAGACTACTTGACATTTTGTGAGAGGCTCTGAATTGAGCTATTACTTTGTTTTTGGATATAGATTTGCTGGTTAGTTGGTCAAATGTTGATTCACATTTGGTTTGAATTCGAGTGTGAATCGGTGGCTGAGCCGATGTTTTAGGTTTCTATGGCTCCATATGCCATGAAATATGCTTGGTTTAGGTGCTAGGTAGCATAAGTTACAGCCATGAATTGCTAGTTAATTATTAGTTGAGCTATTAGTTTTTGTTCAATTATTTGAAATTATGCCTGTGCCGCATTCCATAATAATTTTCTTTCGTTGATTGAAGTGATAAGATGGTTCTTGATATGAGGTTTCTTAAATTACTAGTCTTATTGTTTTTTGTTGTATACAGTAGAAATGGCTGTCCCTGCTGTAAACAAGAAATTGCTTGAAGAACTTGAAGCAATGGGATTTCCACTGGACCAAGCAACACAAGCGCTTCATTACTCTGGTGATCAGTTTTTGGATGTTTTGTTTACTATTTGTTCTTTATACATTGTTCCCCATTCTTAGTCGCTGGATGTATTAGTTAAGTTACTCCCAAACGCAACATAAATGAATTCTTATTATAGCAAGATAAAATGGTGATTCATCTCTTCATTTGTTAAGTTTTAGTTGTGGAAGATGTTTTTCGTATTTTGATTTTTGAGAGTAGCACTTAGTGGTATCATTTGCGCCTTCCCATTTGTGGCGTGAGCCTCAAAGGAGCTTGGTCTTTTTAGGACGCTTTTATTGGAATTGTAAAGCAAATGATTACCCTATATTGTTATTAATTGATGTTTAGATTGAGTTTTGTGAACATTTTTTGGTTTTTCAGGCAATGCTAGTCTCGAGGCTGCTGTGAATTGGATCATTGATCATGAGAATGAGTCATCAGAGATTGGCCAGGTGTCTTCGGTATGATATTTCATTGAGATTACTTTGTTGCATTACATTTTTGAAGATGAAAATTGTATTAATTTACCACTTTATCCTAGGATAAAATATCTACTATGCACATTTTGTGTAGTTGTTCATGTGAATCGGAGGTCACATGAATTTTCAAAAACTGAAATTTCTTTCTCCGTTGTGTGGATTAAGATATGCTGACCATTTCACATTTCCAATATTTCCTTTGTTGTCACTCTTGGTAATATGTTTTCATTGTTGAAAATTCTCATTTGCGCTCAGGTGACAATGGACATTGATATTGATATTCAGTCTCCCAAACCATTTGATATTACAGAAGAAATGAGGATTAAAGCGCAGAAACTCAGGTGTGCTTCTAACATTCATCTTGATGAAACTCTTTCTCAAACTTCGTATAAATTTTATTTTTAGTTTCTTTCCCTACTCAAGAACTAGCCGTTGGCTTATTTTCGTCACTTTTTTTTAATGATATTATCTGTTTTGAAAATCTTTACCTTTTCAATTCTGTATTACCATTTGGGATTAGTTCCTATTCTTAGGGAATATTTTCTTTCATTAATTCACATTTTAGGAATCAAGCTTGTAGAAGAAGAGAAGAAGCTGAAAAGAATATGGAAAGGGGAAGGGAAAAGGTAACCTTATTATCTTTTATGGTTTCTGTTGTGCTTGTTATCTTGCAGGATGCATGTGTTGTTGGTTGGTTTGATTTTTTTCACATTTTCAGAGTCAAATTTGAGGTGTATACATCTGACGGATAATTTTTTGTGTGCACTACGTGTATTACAGGAGAGAATTCGAGCAGGTAAAGAGCTCCTTGAAGCAAAGAGAATTGCTGAAGAAAACGAAGGAAAACGGTGTGACCCAGTTCTCTATGTTTACATATGGTTATTTTAAGTCTGTTTATCCCTATTTCTTTCTTTGCCGATAACAATCTTGTAACCGGAAGATGCTTTTTGTTCTCTTAGTAATATACCCTCACGGAAAGCAGAGAAAGAGGAGCAGAAACAAGCAAGAGAGAAAATTCTTCAGAAACTAGAGGTAGATAAGGTCTTTAGCTGAAAGTCGTTTTTGAAAATTCTTCAGAAACTAGAGGCAGATCGTGTTTCGTATAAATTTGATTGCCAGCGTAAACTCACAAATGTCAAATCCACATCAACAAATCATATTTTACTTCATATGGTCCTTCTTATGTTATATTGATTTCAGTGTTAATTCTTCTGATATGTCTAAGGTAGCGTTTTGATTAAAAAATTTGGAATTAGAATGATAATGAGATTATCATACCATAGCCATTCTCATGACCAAAAAGTCTTGATACAAACCGGATGTATTGGAATCTCATTCCCATTCCGATTGTTGATTCTCATTGCTGAACAAAAATTATAACCCAAAGGCTATTGAAATGTGTTCTTCAAGCTGATATAGTATATGTTTTCACATGTTTACAGGCAGAGAGAAGACGGATGCTTGGATTGCCAATGGAAGGCCCTGCAACAGGGAAGTCTTATAAACGTTCTGTGCATGAAAAGGAGGTACATGTTACTCTAAAATCATATCTCAAGATCCATTGATCTCTCATCGCAAAACGTATTTTCATAGTGTGTGCATTTTCTATTGTTTTAGTTGCAGAACTCCGGACCTTTCAGGTCTACTACAAAGGCTGAGCGGATGAGAGAGTGTTTAAGGTCTCTCAAGCGCAATCACAAGGTAATAACGATTCAACAACAAAAAATTAAAACGATCACAATCTGATATCAAATATTATTTTTTCGGGGTTTAGGATGATGATGCTAGGGTTAGAAGGGCTTTCCAGACACTTCTGATATATGTTGGCAACGTTGCAAGAAATCCCGATGAGGAAAAATTCCGAAGGATACGACTTAGTAACCCATTGTTCCAGGTAAGCAATTCTTGGTCTAATTCATCAATAATTCAACTTCACATTTTATCCGCGTTAAGATACTTCCATGAAAGAATGTGCATATGCAAGAATGTGAGATATATTTCTTTCAAACAGGATAGAGTTGGTAGTTTGAAAGGAGGTGTTGAGTTTCTTGAGCTGTGTGGTTTTGAAAGAACTGAAGGAAATCAGGAATACCTGTTTCTTCCCCGAGAAAAAGTCGATTTTGCTGTACTATACACAGCTGGGTCCGAACTAAAGTCTGCAATATCGAATCCCTTCTTCGGAGTTTTCTGAAGTTTATGGGAAGATCATGATAATGATATGCCTGATTCATTAGGTTCTTCAAAGTACTAGGAAAAATTGTTGTAGATGGGACAATAAACAAGTATTGATGAAGCTCAATTTCTGTGTTACATGTATATTCTTGAAAGTAACTAGGAAAAGTTGTTGTAGATGAGATAATGAAAGTACTCAATGAAGCTCAAATTCATGAGAGAATTCTCTGTTATTTTTATAGTTTGTTTCTATTGCAGTTTGTCTTCTCTTATTGAAAGTTTTTTTTTTTTTTTTTTTCCGTGTCTATTGATTTTGTTATGGAAACTGATGTTATGTATATTGTTGCTGTAGTTAGCCCAAGAAGAGGAAACTAATATTTTTGGATTGGTAATTAGTGTCAGTTTCGGTTCAACTCAACTCTTGGCTAGAATAGATTTTGTGTTTGTGAAGGAGTTTGCAAACGAGGACAATGGCTAGGTCTGTTGTTTCAATGTAAGACCCTCAACGTTGATTATCGAGCTGTTACCAAATGATTTATCTAAATTGTACAATTATTTGTGTTTGTACCCATAGACATATTTGACAAATTTGAATGATCAATCTAAAATGTACAAATTCTCATGTTTTTTTAATATATTTACAGAAGTTCAAAAACAGGCAAAACTTTAGAATATGGGATGCAAATTGCAATATGTTTCCTTCAATTGTTATGTTCAAAACTGAAGTAAACAATTCCTACAAAAATTGCTTTGTTTCTTCTCATGACAACAAATTACAAACTAGGGTTCTAAACTTCTATGGTATTCGAACAAGAAAAAAATAAAATATTCATACAAATCCCCACACAAAATGTACGATTCCCTCGTGGCAACGGGCCTAAATTCCGGCCATGAGGGTTCAAGAGGTTGCTTTGGCTTTCCATGCCGAGTACTTTGATTTTTCTTCCTTGTATCGTTTCAATTCTCGTAGAGCTGCAAGGATGATATGCATGGAGACCGGCATGAAGAAAGGCTGTGGAGGAAGAAAATGAAAGGATTAGTTGTTGTAACGGGTTTGAGCCGTGAATTAGGCTAGTTTTGAGTGTTCTAGGTTTGGAAAACGAACCGAGTAGACAGCAAAACAGTGCTCGAATGAGTAGTAGCTGACGGACATGATGGAGGGATGGAAGAAGGCGTCCTCGGCTAACGATCTTGCTTGCCTTGAGGACACTGCACAAGAAGACAGCGAGGGTAAGAATTTGCCGGCTTCTTTTACATTTGAAAGGTAAAGAACAAAATCCTAATTTCAAGCTACCAGGAAGATAAAACCCGAGAAGTAGGAGAAGTACCTGCTGAAGCATCGTAAACTCCTAGAGAAGCGTTATTTTGAGCCAACTCTGCAGCTTCGAGAGAAAATTTCACCTGCTCAAGGACAGAACAACGGAATCAAAATGGTCCCTAACTGCACAACCATGTCCAAAATGCTTAGAAGACAAACTCGTTGCCATTTCATTATAAATTAATCATGCCTCAGAGAAGAACTGTCATCAATGAGAATCCTGAAACTTATATCGTACCCTTGAAGATCTCAAGGACTTATTTCAAATTAGAAAATTTGAGACTTTTACCTTCTCTGTTTCCCATGTAAAAAAATGAATTTCTGAGCTGAAAAGTGAAAACGGGTAGCAATTTATACGCTTTCTTTTCATTTCAACGTCCTCGTTCCCTTTCCTTCTCTCTTTTTTCCTCTTGAATTCATGTTATTGATACACACCAGGCTGAAAATTAGAGCTTGCAATTTGGGGCCGAACCCTAGGCACCTGAAACCCAAGTTAATTTTTTCAGGTTCAGGTCACATTAGATAGACCCCAAATGATTTCCGGGTCGGGTTTGTCATGGAAAAATTGCGAGCCAGGTCGGCAAACCCGCACATTCCTGACAGCAAGTGGGGTCGGGTTAGGCCTTTTCAACCCGAATTGCAAGCTATAATGTAACTGCCAATTAATACTAGATCGATATCTCTACTGTTTCAAACTACTCAAGTACAGTTTCCTTATATTCTTTCTCGTGATTTAGATGGGAGCTGCAGAATTGGAAATGATAGGGTGTACAGAAAGAGAGAAGAAGAAAACATTAGTCTTTGAAGACTCACCTGTTTCCCTATCTCATCCATGATGATCATTCTTGGCAGCGACTGAACCTGCATTGGAGTTATGGCATACTTGTATGTTATGGCATACTTTAGATATATATCTTGCTGAATCCGTTTATAGATGTCATGAAACTAGTACTAAACAGAAGCCTAAAGAACAAACACAACATACCAATCTGGAGAGAGATCCAAGAGTTGTAGCACATGAACGGAGATTAAAACATGCATGCTGCCGTGACAATACATCCAGCTCCCTGATGAAGAATCAACAGCATAAGGAATACTTCCTATGTCGTTACATATATCGCACTTGAGACATTTTATTGGCTTCAGAATTTGGTACGTCGGTCAATACTCATTCATCAAAATTTATAAGGTGAATCAAAACTCAAAAGGGAGGTTAAAGCATGCAGCAAATTCAAAAGGATCACCCTTACCATTCTGTGAACCCTCTTTCACTAGCTAAGAGGTTGAACGTGCCTGATGTACCAACATAATGGTTATCAGATTTAAGGCCGAAAAGTTGCCTGAACTGCCCCATGAAAACTTCAAAAATGCTCTGAAGATCCTGTTTAAGAATGTTCATACATCAAACTTGAGAAAATTAAGTAGAAATCATCTGCAATAATTTGATGGGCTTCTGATGATTTTAAACTCATAAATGATTCAGTGAAGTAATAAAGTGCCAACAAATCGGTAAAAATTGATTACTCTATACTAGTATCTCTAATATAAAAATAATATAGAGTTAGTTAGTTTTAGGACACTTCCATTTGAACTCAAATGTTCTTCTTTTCTCCCCGATGGACTGACCTGATCAGAAATTGTATGCTTAACAGGATGCTTAGTTTCTGAATCCGGCAAACAACCCTGAGGATTCCAAACAATAACACCTCCCCACATCTGCAAAAATATTTCCGCATATTAAGATAGGCGGTTTCACACGAAAGATTGGGAAACAATTAGCAAGAAAATCAGGGCATGATAATTAACTGGAGATACAAAGCCATTCGTCTTAGAAATTTCTCCATCAGGAAGCTGCAGGAGAAGAGGACATTCTTTTGCAGATGGTACATATCTGAAAGAAAATTGAAAATGTGAACCTTATATGGAGTTGATGTCCCTGTAGTGCTAATGATAGAGAACTTAGTCATATTGTCCAAATAATAATCACCAAATGAAGGGCTCGTATAAGAAATTGGCACAGCGTCGTGTAATTTCCAAAGAATTCTACGTCTAACCTAGAGCTGGCAATTTAGTACACAACATGTGACTTGACATGAACACAATATTCGTTTTTCTCCAAATAACAAAGGTTTCTATATCAAAACATTCTGGTAGCAATAATCTTACTCCATGTAACCACACCATATAGAACAAGATAGATCCAAAAATTAACTTTATTGCTAACTGCCAGATATTAATTTAGATAAAATTGAATGAATAAAACAAGGATTGAGTTAAAGGGTATACACCACAAATTGTAATATCTTTGACCTCCCATCGGCAGCAATAGAAGTATCCAAGTGCCACTCATTTGAGTTCACCTGTGAAACTTAACCTATATAATTAGTAAGACAAAGTAGAAAATACTTTCAAACTATGAGACTCAGTGTTATATGACTGGTTCAACTACTCATTCTTGTAACTAGGCAAGTAGTAATTTTGAACATAGCTTATCATATTATACATGATATAATGCAACCGAGATATATCCACACTTAAAGTGCACTGTGCACACACCAACAAATGTGCAGATACTTGAGTAAATTGGTTCATGTATGAATCCTTCAGAGTATGGCACTAAAACACTTTAAAACTAAAGAAAATGCCATGTGACTTTCTTCTCAAATGAGTATCCAAGCAGAAGTTAAAGCATGCTTACAAAGAAAGGAAGGTCCTGGGTACTAAAGATATAGCCACTCCGTTCATCATCCCAGTAAGAAAATGACGACTTTGGAGTGTGGTATAAAACCTACAGAAATAAAGCATAAACAAGATCAGATAATAGCCAAAACCACAATGTGGCTGTTTCAATAGAAAGAGTGATATGAAAAAGGAAAAGTTATACACAGTTCCAAAAGAATGCAAGATATTACCTGACTTTCAACACTAATATTTGCTATAGGTCCCAGTGCCTCAACTACAGGGGCCAACAAAGTTTCATCTACTCTTTGAAAATCCCTGTAGATGCAAATAAAAAAAATAAAATAAAAAGGGTATGAATTCATCATCATGTGTATGGCACATTATCAAGTGTTATGCAGGATGGGCAAAATAAAATATACTGTTCAGGATAGTATTGATATGTATGACGGTCTGCTGCGGTGCTACCATTTTAAGGATGGTTTAAAACTAAAATCGCTAGTGCAGTCCAAGGATAATTTGCTGATTTAACCAAGATATATTGTCAAAACATGACTTTAAGCTGGTGATCTCATTAAGAAAATTTTATTCTTCAGCACGTGGTGGCTATGGACTGCAGTGACACACCCAACACTTGAACTAATGAAATAGTTATGTAATTAGACATTCCAATTCTAGAAAGATTTCCAAAATAATCCAGGAAATATAATTTTATAAAGATGCCGTATTGATGTTCACATAAGATGTACATGTGCACACACACATGTGCACTTCACTTATTTATATTTAATTTGTAATAGACCTTGCAAATGAAGGTCTATAATAGGAACCCCGTGAAGTTATACAAGTACTGAGTAAAACTATATAGGATCAAATACACAAGGTATTAACTATTTAGACAAGTGCGATTTGGCTAAATAAGTGTAAGAAAACAAGCATACCAATCATAAATCCCGTCGCTTGGATCGGCATTCAGCAAATTAAATGAGAGAACAATCTTCCCATCGGCACCAACAGGCATGAACTCTCCATGAATCAATCCTTCCTCTTTCCCGCCATTCACAAACACCTTAACAAAAATTTCAGCAACTCTCGACACCATATCTCCCTCCACAACTCTCCCAACAATCCAAGCATGCCGATACTTCCCCACCACAGCCCTCACCTCTTCATCCCTATTCACCACCACCACACTATAAACTTTACCACCAAACCCGGAAGAATCCCCCAATACAGACCTCAACGATTCATCAACGTCCTCATCATCCCCATCAAAACCAACACCACTAATCCCACCTGAATCTAAGGTCACAGAGACAGTGTAATTACTGCTACAAGTACCACATTGTGAGGCCTTGGAGGTCAGTCTAGTCATGTGACTGAGAAGTGACAATCTAAGATCATCTGGGTTCTGTGAAATAGAGGATTTTGGATCGAACCCAACAAAGATTGCTTCAAAGTGGCAAGGGAACTGTAATGGGTCAGATTCCATTTGAGCATAGAGTGAATCAATGTCCAAAAATGGGAGAGGAGCTCGATAAATTGCTGTGGATTTCCAGAAGAACGGAATGCCTGTATACAACCAAAGCTCCAATTCACTATAAAACCCAGAAATTATCGGCAAAAAAAAAATATATATATATATATATTGGGACACAGACATGAATCAGAAGTGAATTACATATAACAACCAATTATACACACAAAAAAAACATATAGATATCAATCGATCGATCTATCGATAGAGAAGACAGTACCGAGCAAGAAGGAGAAGAGGACGGAGAGAGTGAGGAACAAGCGCTTGAATCCAGGTTTGGTTTCACGCGTATCGTCTTTGGGATCGTCCTGAGAGACGGGCTTTTCTAGTGGATAGCTGGAATTATCAGGCGTTTGTTGAGGGGTTGTTTCTGGTGGATCCTTGGGAGCTATGAGAGGTTCTGAGATTTCCGACATTGTTGAACAGCGGACGAAGAAAGCTCCTGTTCTAGCAGCTCGGATCTCTGTGTGGTATGTAGTATAGCAGCTAATGCTTATGGAAATTGAACAATAGTAATAAATAAATTAAAACAACTACAAATTCAAAACCAATGCCGTCTTAGCTCAGCTGGTAGAGCGCACGGCTTTTAACCGTGTGGTCGTGGGTTCGATTCCCACAGACGGCGTTTTCTACCATTTTGTTGTATAAACTACTTTTCCCGGGTTTTTTTTCCCAGTTTAACTACTTTCTCGTGTCGTTTGATCAATAACTAGTCGGGTTCAGAGTTTAACTACTATCTCTCTAGTCGGGTTCAGAGTTTAACTACTATCTCTCTAGTCGGGTTCAGAGTTTAACTACTTTCCCCAGGGTTTTTTTCCCGGTTTAACTACTTTCTCGTGTCGTTTGATCAATAACTAGTCAGGTTCAGAGTTTAACTACTTTCTCTAAATATGTTCATTCTGTTTGTACGACGAATATTCTCAGTCGTTTTATCATCTAAATTTTGGTCAAACAAACATGTCCGATATGTTTATACGCCAATTGTTGTAATTGAAATTCGACCGCTTGATATTCATCCACCTGATTAACGAGATTCTCAGTCAATCAATCATTCACAATTTCATTTCACATTGAAAAGATCACAAAATCATTAACATGTGAAAATGAGTTAACTGCTTGTATCAATGAATATTCATGTCATAAAGTCAAATCTACTATCCTATTTAGAGTCAAATTCTTGGAAAACAGCAAACTTGATTCTCTCTTTGACTTCAAGTTGTAGCAGATGGTCCAACCAGTTCAACCTGAAATTTCCAATTATGGAAAGTTTTAATCAGCATTTACACGATCACGAATAGTATTCATTCGCGAAAAGAGACAATTATAAAGTTAACCTTAAACTTTTGTTTTCTCCAGTTGCTTGGCAATTTTCTTCGCCTCAGCCTCAACCTCAGCCTCCGCCTTCACAACCCGGTCAACCTGACTACCAGCAAACTTTTGCCGAAAGTTCTCGACACGTTCGTCACTCTGTACAAGAAACAAACGTATCTCTATTTACTTAAACAAAGGTGACTCAGTGCACGAGACTCTCACTTTTGCCAGATATTGTTTTCCTGACTCAGACTCTGTGACTTAAAAGTCACAAAGCATCAACCTTACTGTTGCGCCATGACTGACCCTCCAAAACAAGCAAATGAAATGCGAATCAATGTTTGGGAGAAAAAAGAATAATAACGCACCAATTTTTCAAATAAAGGATATGGTTCCCCGATTTTGTGTCCGGCGGGTAGTAGCTCCCACAGCTTCGTTACCCTCTCAAGATCTCCGTTTTCTTCGCTAAGCAAAAGTTGTGATTCAAGAGGTACATTTAGCTGCTTTAGTACCTTGAGTGTCAAAGGGAAACATAAACATTTAAGCGATGATGTGGAGGAAACGTATAGCGACTACAATAAGATAGCGTTCTTTGTTCTTCGTGTTTGGATTATGACTTGTTCAAAAAATAATGTAAGCGCTAATTAAGGTCTAAAGTATATATACCTCGACGGAAAATGATGGCATGAAAGGCTCTAACAAACACGCGAGAAGATAAACCAGCCCTGCAGAGGTTCTTATTACAATAGAGCAAGAAGCTCGATCGTCCTTGTAAAGCTTCCAAAATTGGCTCTCCTACATAACATGTTAAACATAATAAAACGCGGCCATACATATAACGCTACTTCATGTGGAAAATAAGAACTAATTTCCATTCATTGAACATCACCGACAGTCTAAAGATAATTAGCAGTATAGGCGGACTCACCTGAAGATAAGCATTTCCCTCGCTAGATATGCTCATTCCAATTCTCAACGCTTGCTTTAGTTTAACCTGTGACAAGTAAAACACGAATCGTTATGCCAATTTCACAAACACGAGATAAGCTTATAGCTAAATCCAATTACCTTCTCCATAGCTTCTATGTACTGCTCAACGTATATACCAACTTTATCGGTCAATTTCTTAGTCAAGTTATGTGATTCTGCCTGAGGAGCGTCTGGAATCATATATCCGAATCCTGATCATGTAGAAAGAAATTGTAGATAAAAACCCGGGAATTGAACTTAGGTCACATTTGGATTATACTTCTTATTCCCATTTTGTTTAATCCAAACGCTGTCTTAATAGTTTGATCTCTATGAGTAGCTGACTTACCAGGAGAGTTTGCAATGAACTTCAATACTCGGTTCATGAAATTGCCCAAATTGTTCAGCAACTCGTTGTTTAGTTTCGCTTGCAAGTCCGTCCATGTAAATAGTGTGTCCGAGACCTAATTGGTAAGAAATGGCACAATAAGTGCAAGAATAGTTTGACACAAACCAAACTTGCCTTTGAAAGATAAAATCCTTCATTACTAATATATTACTATCATCAATAAGAAAAACGAGCTCACCTCTGGCCTATTTGTCAGCAAGTAATATCGCCAGACTTCTGCAGGAATTTCTGTGTCTTTTGCATCGTTCCCGAAAACTCCTACTCCCTTGCTCTTGGAAAACTTCCCTGCATGGTGTAAAAGAAAACAAAAGGTGAGGGTAAAATGTTTCTGCATCCATTTTCAGACGAGTTTGTTTCTTTCTGACCCCAAAAACTACAAACTTGTACAGATTTTGGTGTAGAAATTTGGGTTTTCTTTTCCTTTTCCTTTTTCTCTCTTACTTTCTTTTCCTATTCTAATTTAGCTCGGACTCTCATTTCTCTTCATTATTATATAATTGACCCGAGAAGTACCTGTTTCATAATTTAAGTATTCTGTAACACTTATTGTCTTCATCAGCGTCCAGCTTTCTTCGGTTCCAATTAGTGTAGATGGAAACATCACCTGGAATTGCATTATCATTAGCATCTTCATTGTGTAAGTGCAATTGTAATGGAGAAGAACATAAATACGAGCTACTAGTAATAAGATTTGTACAATAATGAGAATCACGAATTGGAACGAGATTCTCATTCCCGATCCAAATATGAGGATGTGAATCTCGTCCTCACTCTCATTCTTGATAATAAAAAATCTAATCCAAACGCTACCTACAATGTTGGAAATGTAATACGCTTACCGTGTGAAACGGCACATTATCCTTGCCCATAAACTGATACAGCTCAACATTTTCCGGGTTCTTCCACCATTTCTCCCAGTCAGGCGTATAACACGAAGTGATCGAGACATAACCAATGGGTGCATCGTACCAAACGTAGAAAACCTAATCATTGTGTGATTGGACAAAATAAACTGTTAATTTGTATAAGCACTAATGACTATAGAATTGAAGAATCTATTTTAAATCAGATCATGCCAACCTTGTTCTCGAATTTCTCGTGTGGAACTGGCACGCCCCACTTGAGATCACGGGTGATGCAGCGAGATCTCAGTCCTTCTTTAAGCCACGCATACGTAGCTTGAATGGCATTTGAGCTCCAAGACCCTGCAACGGACATTTCGTTGATATACTCTTCTAGCTTGTCCTTAAGCAACGGGAGCTCGAGGAACAAATGTTCTGTATCACGGATTTGTGGAGTTGTCTGGCATACCTATGAACAAAAGTAAGGTTTTAGCATCATAACACACAGCTCGTGGAAAGAAACCGAACAATTCGATCACTATATATCTTGTATTAGCTAGAGTTAAGAGAGGTGTCAACCTTGCATCTAGGATCTTTGAGTTCTACTGGATTCAGCAACTTCCCGCACTTTTCGCATTGGTCTCCTCGAGCAGAGTCATAACTACAATCTAGGGTTGGACAAGTGCCTTCAACAAGCCGATCAGCCAAGAAACGTTTACACGTACCACAGTAAAGCTGAAAAGTACGCCAAATTCAAATTCGTTAACTAATATATAGTCAGGACTCAGGAGAATAGTAGCGGACATTAAAATAAGGAACGAGAGAGCATAGTAATGTCATGTACTTGCTGCATTGTGTTCTCGGAAAGCCAATTGTTCTCCATCAGTTTCTTGAAAATTGATTGGCAAATTTCAGTGTGCTGAGGACTTGATGTTCGCCCAAATGCATCGAAACTTATGTTGAACCAATCATAGACCTCTTTATGAATCTCATGGTATCTACAAAAAACAAGAGACACAAATGAATATCGGCGGAGATACAATCTATGTACCCCGCAACTCATCATGGAAGAACAATATGGTTACAAAAGCCACGAGACTCGATATGCATGATCAAACCATTGATGATATCATAGACAAGAAGGAAAGAAAAAGAAAGAAAAAACTAGTTCTCTGATATGTTGAGAAGTTAATGTTCGCTTAAATTCATCGAAACTTGTGTTGAACCTATCTCATGGTATCTACAAAACCAATAGAGATACAATCTATCCCCAAATCATCATAGAAATACAAAATGGCTAAAAAGCTATGAGTAGACAAAAATATAAAACTAATGTCTCCGAGTTGTTCACTCAAATTCATCGAAACAATTACGACAACCAATGAGAGGCCTCTTTATGAATCTCATGGTAAAAACCGGTGACATGTAATTTTTCCCCAATTCACCATGGAAGGACAGAATCTCTACAAAAGCTATCAGACTCATAATGCATGATCAAACCATTCTTAGGAATGATATGAAAAAACTACAGTCTCTCGATAAGCTATGGAGTTAAAGTTTTCCCAAATTCCTCGAACAATTATGTTGAGCCAATCATAGACCTCACCAGCAGAGATGCAATCTATCCCCAATTGACCGTGGAAAGACAAAATAGTTATAAAAAATAAAAATAAAAAACTATGAGACTCAAATGTATGATCAAACCATTAGATGATTCTTAAGATAACTATTAATGATTCAACAGACAAACAGATAAAAACAATGCTGAGGATCTTATGTTCACCGAAATCCGTATTACTTGTGTTCAACCAATCAAAAATCTTATGTTCACCCAAATTTATGTAACTTATGTTAACCCAAACAACTATCCCCAATTCACCGTGGAAAGACAAAATGGTTAAAAGGTGCTAGAGCAGCAAGACTTAAATGCATGATCAAACCATTTAATGATTCTTAAAGACAACTATTAATGATTCAACAGACAAGCAAATAAGAACTATGTTGACAATCTTATGTTCACCCAAATTTACCGAAATTTATGTAACTTATGTTAAACTATCAAAAGGTCTCAAGATATATACAAAACCCCCAAATCACAGTAGACAATGAGATAAAATCAGTCTCCTGTGCAAAAAGAGGCGAATTTCGGTGCTACCACGAAAATCTTACTTGTCACAAATCTGCTTGGGAGTACAATTCTCCTCCATAGCTTTTGTCTCAGTGGCTGTTCCATACTCATCAGTTCCACAAATGTAAATCGCATTGTAGCCTCGCAATCGACAGTATCGAGCAAATACATCAGCACTCAACACACCTGTACATCAAATAACAAACCTTAAAGACATCAATTTCAAATTCAGTAACCTTAAAATTTTCATCAACAACAAACCCAGAAAGCAAAAAAAAAAAAAAGTTTTCTTTTTGTTCAAATTGGCCGTGAAACATAAAAGCCAACAAAGGGTTTTTGTTATTTTGTTAAACCCAGAAGATCAAAAGAAAAAAAAAACATGGGTTTGACTTTTAAGCCACACGTGATCCTAGGAAAAAAACATAGCTCCAAGATTAGTGGAAACGAGGTTTAAGGAGGGAGTTAGTTACATCCGATGATGTTTCCTAGATGAGGAACGTTGTTGACGTAGGGCAAGGCGCTGGTGATGAGTATGTTCCTTTTCCCAGGAACTGGGAGCTTTGGTTTTGTTGTCTCTTCCATGTTCTTGTTGGACCTGAGAAAAGAAAACAGGGCTTTGCAGGAGACAGGCCGAATTTGCAGAACAAAAACAAAACAGTAAAAAGGATGGTTTATTGTAATTATCTCTCAAATAAATATTGTTAATGAATAATTGTTTTACTAGTAGAGTTGTTGAAACCTAGTTAAACCCAATTTTTTATTAAAATTGTTTGGTTGAATTTAGTTTTAATAAAATCTTATCCGCTCTTAATCAAATTTGTCGAATTAAATCTATCCAAGAAAAAATAAAACTAATTGATTTAAATATTAATTATAATTTTATTAGTGAGTACGAGTCTTGAACTCGAGATTTCAGTGAAAGTCTAAAGTGTATTGACGTTTAACCCGCTTAAATTAAAGCTGATAATTTTGATCCAATTTTGCAAGTACTCGACACGCAACCTGATTTTGTATGACCTAACTGAATTATTGTTTAAATTTTAAGTCGGGTAAAATCTTAAACTCGTTTCGACCCAACCCGACAACCGATTTGTCGGCTCCAAGTTGAAGTGATGAGCATCTTATTGAACATACAGTACTCACAAGTCACAAGTGGAGCATTGATGTCACAACCCACAATTTAAAAGCTAAGCTTTTGTGGGAGGCAAAAAAGTATGATGGAGTGTTGATGAAGAAACCACCTAAAGATGGTTCTCTTTTTATCAATATTCAGTGTCTCTCTAAAAAAAGATTATCAACACAACGCAAAATTTGATTCATGAAAAACATGTTGATTGGTACATATTCTTTTGCATTAAAATTTTAACTACTTGGACTTGGAGATGTCAATTGAACTCGAACACGCAAGCACCCAAATTTGACTGCTTCTATTGCAAGTTCGGGTTGCACATATAGACCTTATTAAGTTCTAGTCGGGTTTGGTTTATCATGAAAAATGTGCGACTTTAGTTGAGCAATCCTGCAAAGTGTAAACCTTTATGTACTGTACATATTGTGGGTCGGGTTATGATTAGTATTTTTTTCCTACCAAAACTCGAAAAAACACGAAACCAAAATCCGAATTAACAGCTCCAGTTAGACCGTAACTCAGATCATCAAGAACAAAATGATGGGGGTGACAAAAGGTACATAAATTCAAGGAAGTTACAAAATTTTGTAGAGCTACAAGGTACAAGTGCCAAGCTATGAGATTCATTTGCATGGATCATCAAAACAACTAATTCTCCCAAATTCAACCTATAGGGTTTTGCAAAAACTTCTCATCTTCTATAACCTAGACCTTGATTTTGAAGACTTTGGTTGTCCTCGAGCAATTGATCATACTCGAGAAGTAGATCTGCGAATTGTTTCTGGAGGGAAGCAACGTGGGCTTCGGCGGTCTCAACTTTCTTATCCTTTTCTTCGGATTCCAACTTGATCTTCTTCAAATTTTCCGATAGAGTGGAGATTGTTTGTTGCAATAGCTTTATTTCCTTGGAAGCTTTCTCTTCCTTTTCTTTAAAGAACTCGTTGTCTTTCTTTAGCTTCTCCACTTCCTCTTTCGAAGTTCCGACGCTACCCCTCAGCCCGATTAGCTTCTGAAGATAATGATGAATCCGATCAATGATGAAACCTAGAAGTAGCGTAAACCCTGCAAGATCAAGTTCGGGTTATCTCAAAATAGGCATGAGTGGAAGACCAAGTGCTAGATTCTGGGTTTAATATGAATATTCACCCCAAACCCACAAACGTTTAATATGGAAAACTGCACAAACGTTTCTCGGGACACTTTTTGCCACCCCAAACCCAGTATTATCAGACTAGATCAGTGATGGCCCACAAGGCATTTTGCCTTTTTTCCGGCTTTAGCAAGTGCACCAACACAGATGACCGAGAACGTTGGAAGATCTAGGGTAATTATATTCATCCCGAATATACGAAGAAAAAACATCAATAACTATTCACTTTATGTTAAGCAAATCGGACAATAGCCAATCAGCTCACTGAAAGCTAGAGGTCACATGACACAAGATGTAAACTCAGGATAACCCGGAGCCAGCATGTTTTAGCATTTAATCAATATTAGTCATATGACATGTATAAAGATCTGGAGGGGCACTTTAGTACAATGACTTGTAACGGAGATGTTGAAATTTTCGGGTCCAAGAGAAACTTCCTACATCTACAGAATGTGTTCTTGACATCCTTGACATGTCACCTAAAACCAAAAGGCAAATTTTGAGCTATAACTATATAAGAACATAACGGACACTGCACATCTAGAGGAAGTCACAAGCTCGGAACTGTAAGAGGTAGTTTTCACCTTTTTTCGGGAGGTCATTTGACATAGCTGAGCTAGGGTTTTCACTTTTCACGCCTTAAATTGCTCCCAAAAACACAAAACTGAGTATTGTGCTGAGCTTAGCTGAATTTACATATCCTATATAACTCAAACCTCTGTCTAGTTCATCACCGACACAAAGTCTATTCCCTTTTATGGCATATATAATATACATGCGAACAATGAACATGGATCATTTGTACTAACCAGACTGAGCCGAGTACAAAAATACAAATTCAAGCTCACAAAAAGGAAAAAACCCGACAAGGCAACACTTCAAGTGAACTTCAAAACTATATAAATTCATAACTATAGCCTTATTTTCTCTCGTTTCACATCTCATAATTCCTGTTTCCAGTATCCAAAATTATCTATTTTTGCGGCAAAATTCAATCAAACATCAATGCGAAACCAGCCTATCAAATTTCTCATAAGTAACTAATGATCTTAAACTGTCTCGGTGTCTCCTACCAGGTGACTCTAAACATACCAAATCATGTATGTGTAGTTCAATAACTCTAAACACGAATTAAAAAACACATATAATACCCAACCAAATGCGCAAAATTCTTAATAAAACAACTTAGGCAGTGTTAGGATTATAAAAATTGGAATGGAAATGGGAATGTAATTCTGATTCCAAAGTCATTTTCATGACCAAAAACTCTTAATCCAAACATGAACAATGAGAATCTCATTCCCACTTCCACTCTAGAGTCTCATTCCTGAACAAAAACTCTAATCCAAACTCTACATTTCCAAGCACAACCCACAAATGACATATCAGAAAACAAACAAAGCACATGGAAAAAAAAAAGTATTTCATTGGGGGGTGAAAGAACAGACCCATTAGTGAAGCTTCAAGTAAGTGTGTCCTCCAAAGAACCTGGTCCATGGGAGACATGGTACCAAGCTTTGCACCTTTATTCTGGATCTTCACAATGCTCATGAGGCTTGAGAGGAGAATCACAGACATTGTACCAGCAATAGTCTTCACAGTAGCTGGACCTTTACCCATTTTCACTTGATCCAAACTCTTCATCACAAGCTCCCTCAAAGGCCCAATTTTCACCAGTAGAAGCAATGCCAAAGCACACTCAACAAACAGAACAAGAAACAAGAGCTGAATCATCTCTTCCCCAAACCCAAACTTCACAAAGCTTCAAAATTTCTCAAGTGGGGTTGGATTTTCGTGGAGAAAAATCAAAACCCAAATCACAAAACCAGGAAAAGAGGAGGATTCAGGAACATGGGTCTCTGGGTTCAGCTTCAATCAAAAGAAAGATGCTAGTTTTAATTTCACTTCTCAGAGTCTGAATCCTCTAAATGGGAAGATGATCATGAAAACGAAGACCTACCCACTGTAGAAAACAAGTGTTTATGTTGAAAAGAATTGAGGGCTTGAGTTCAAAGCCATGGATCTGAGATTCTGAACTTCAGTGAGGCTTGGGAAGAAGAAGGGAAAAAGTTAATAACTTTCAGGGTTTGTTTAATCTTTACTCTTTAAATCTTAATCTCCACACTAATTGAGTGGGTTTGGGGATTAGTGGGGCATGACTTGCAAATGTGTTCTTGCACCTTTCATTTCCACTAGTCAATGACCCCGCACGGGACTATCATATAAAAAATAAAAATTATATATTTAATTATATTGCATTTTACTGTAATACTAAAATAATTTATTACAAAATAAATATTTTTT
>JAYMTA010000371.1:0-30325 GCA_036897625.1 Pelargonium cotyledonis | reverse complement strand
CTCTCTCTCACCTGTCGAGCCAACAGATGCTCCAACTGCCAGCATCGCCGGATCCGTCTGTTGCAGGTCTCGCTTCCGCCGTCGGTTGCAGGTCTCGCCGTCGGTGATGGCTCCGGCCAGGTCTCGACGGTTGCAGGTCTCTCACCTGTTTATTTTTTCTTTTTTTCTTTTTTTGTAAAATCTTAATTAAGTACCTGTTTGGTTGCTCTTTTTTTTTAGTAAGAGGATATTTGGGTCTTTTTGACCCCTTAGACGAAAAATTGGATGGAGTAGTAGACGGAAACTTATCTAACATGCTTTAGGATAGCCAATAGTTACAAATTAAACTTAAGAGTAGGTATGTGCAAAATGGGTAAAGTTTAGGGTAGATATGTGTAATTTTCTCAAAAGAATATTAAGTCTGAGGGAGAGCAACTTCGATATGACGGGTTCTATAACTTCCGATTCTGGTCACCTAGTTTTGCACATCAAATTCTTTGCAGAAATTCGATAATATTGTTGTTGATGTCGTGAGGAGTTGACATCTCGATCAGCTGACGGAGCTTGAGTAATGGAGCCTCGGGAAAGGGCTACCGAGAAGGCGAGAACAGCCAACTATTCCAAACTCATGCATCCAAAATTTGGTAAATAAGTATGATATCATTGATGAATCAATAATGCATTTGATTTGAGTCTCAACTCCACCACATAATAAACATTGAATTGAATGTAATAAAGGAGTAGTCAACGTTTGACGGTGTGACCATGACCTTGACCGATTGACCTTCTGTTTCCTCCCAATATTTAATGTGTTACGAATTAAATACCACCTCTGCTTGTTGTTGGACTTTCAATTATTTCACTTCTCATTCTCATTTGGTTTTGGAGTTTGAACCAACACAATACAACACATGATTGCCATTCAATTATTCACCTTATCATTGGATCTTAAACAACTGCCGCACACCACTGCATGTGGGTTAGTTCGCGTTGTTTATGCGTTGCATAACTCAACACGAATGAATTCAATAATTATGTTGCAAAACGTACATGATTCTCTTATAAACACAAAACACAAATATGACAAGTTTAATATTGTAATTAAATGAGCCGTATTAACACGATATGAAACGAACACATTTGAGCCAATATGGCTGACATGTTACTAAGAGTAATTTATAATTATACCCATAATTAGGTGTGCCATGCGTGTCATAACATGTTTAATTAATTGTACGTGCGTATTTTGGAGGTCCAACACGAAAACGATACAGTTACAAAACATGTTGAGTTCTCTAACACAAACACGATACAACTACAAGACGTGTAAACCCAAAAACACACTAATCCAAAGCATTTTCAGATTCTCATTCTCCCCTTTCTTACTTAGAACTCAAATAATACATCTTGGAAGATCTACATGCTTCATTAATTACAAATGATAGTCTTTTAATTCATACATTAAAAAAAAAGACTAGAAAAGTCATTACAACAAAATATGATACAATTGAAACCCAGTTTTAATAAACTGCAAAGACTTAAACATCACAGGTTAGCATTTTCTCTTCACACTTCTCTGAGTTCTGACTGCTGATTACGGCACGCAGGCGATGCCAAGCAGAGTTCTGTATGGGGTTTATGGTTAATCCAAATTGATAATCAAACCTGCCCAAATGAACCATCATATGTTGTCAGAACATTTTCAAGACCGATTTCAAAATTCAGTATCCAAAGGTAGCCGAAATGACCTGTACAAGCACTGGCCTGAGCAACTATCTTGACACCTCCTCATTTTTTGGCCACCTTGTTCCTCAGGCTCCTAAGAACTTCAAACTCATTTTTAATCAGCTTGTCCCTCATGTTCCTGAGACCTTCAACGACTTCTGGTTTCAGATTGTGCTTTAGAAGATGACCGTCAAAAGAGTTCTCTATTCGCCTGATAGAAAAGTAAAGCAAACAAATGGACCACGTCAGGAAAATGCTCGAACAAAAAATACTTGTATTTGACAACTGCAAAAGGAAATGGGAAATCTAATGTTGGGGGACTCAAATTGAAGTTTTCAACAAATACATTCGTTTCGTGAAACATGGCCAGTGTAGCCTCTTCGGATCTCCACCAGATTAGAAGAGACGGTTTTAGCTCATTCCAGCCAATTATGAGTGTTCAACTAGCAGGGAATTTATGGGCACAATAATATGAACACAAGGTAATTGAGTTCTTCAGGTTCTTTGCACCTTTGTTCTTGATAAAACATGTCAACCTCTATCTCTGCTTCTTCAATCTATATAAACAAAAGACAAGAATAAGATAACTCTGGAACATTCATGGTATAAATTGACCAGAAACTACATGGACTGGAATCTTCTTTCAAAGATCAACATGAAAAATGGATTAGAAAAATTAGCAAGTTGAAATCAGGTATCAAGCAGAGGAGATAGTACTAGATAAACTAGAGAGGAGGAGAATACAAGTGAAGGATACCAAGAAGTTTTCCCAAAAGATTCAGGTAGCCGACCCCAACTTTGTTTGGGCAATGCTTAATTATTTCATATTCTAGCAAAACCACGTGTGCATGTTGCTTATAAAAAAAAAGGTGTAAATGTAGGTATGCATAATATCAGGAATATTGACAATTGCTAGTTTTTGTAGCAATGGTAGTTAAGGTAGTTGTGGTGGTACTTCAAGCAGGATCTGGAGGAAGTAAGAAGATTTAGGAGCGAAGTGGCTGTAAAAATGTCAATTAACCAGTACAACAAATTATGTACTACAAAGGTGAGAAACAAAGAGACATGATAATAACGAGATGAAAAAGTGTGAACTTGCATAATAATGAGCATGACTGAACAAGATATAAACAAATTACATCTATAATATGTCAAGTATTACCGTATCTCACCTCAGAAATTAGTGTGCTGCAACTCCATATAAAGGCTCCCTGAAAGTTTTGTTGCAGTTAAAACAAGTCCACCAGGTTAATAACAAAACATAATATAACCTATTTCAAGTTCATTAGCAGTGTGAAAGTGTATATTAAACATCTGCAACTTGTTTTTCCATTTTCAACATAGAACATAATGAACTTTCAATGATTAGTCAACCACACAAAATTTGAAATCTTGAAATGTTCACAAGGAAACATTACATATATGAAAAAAAGGTTTTATAATGTAACATAGAGCATAATCAACTTTCAATGATTAGTCAACCACACAAATTTTGAAATCTTGAAAATGTTCACAAGGAAACAGTACATATCTGAAAAAGGGTTTGAGAAAGTCCGTATTCAATAGTGTTCTACTGTATCTATTGTCTTCATCTCGCCTTAACTGTGCACCTGACTAAATATGGATGTTTCACTCTAAGAGTAGACCTCCCATTTCATCATTAATTATAGTTAAATACCCAATATTATCCATTACATTAGTTAGTTATAACAACATTGAGTTAGTTATAATAGCAGTAGAAGTGGAAGTCAACCACTAACAAAGTTATCCTTAATGTTTGCAACAGTCAAATAGGACTGTAATTGTGAAACAGTGGAAATGTTTGGGAGCAGCAGGAACCGTGATATGGGTGAAGACACAACTAGTTAAAATGTCAAAAACTAATAACAAAAGCTACAAGATTCTTGCAGTTTTTGTAAGAACTTTTCCTAAGATGGGGTAAGCCAGAAATGGAAGATGATCACAATTCACAATGGAAAATTGATGTATTATCAAAATTGAAGTATTCTAAGCACAAAACAACACCGTGGACAAACAGATAACAAGTTCACTTGAGCAAGAAATAATTCATAGGAAAATTGATGTATTATCCAACTAGAGATTGTGGCTCAGATACTCAAAAGGTTGTGTCAATGAAATTTTTTCATTCCCTATTTCTTACCCCCTCCCCCGGTCCTAACCACTTCATTTGTAATAGACAAATGAGAGATCATACACAGGGTCTATGGCACACTTCCAAGTTCAAACGTATTCCGTACTGAGAACCACTAGAATAATTTTTATTTTTAAAAACTAGTTAATGTGCCACTAACAAGTAAATGTGACCACCTGGGGTATAGTGCATTATCACATTAGCAACATCTAAAGGCTTGTTAGAGATAATAAATAGGGAAGTTAAAAGTTTATGTGGAGGAAAACAAATATCTTCATGGTTATCAGGATATCATGAGGAGAATGCATACAGCTTCAAACGCTGTTTCTTGCTGAAGACGATCAGACGTGACAACCCAAACTGTTGGGCCTCCATCTTTCCTTAAGACTGAAACCTAGCACATGAACAAAAACAGCCATCTATCATAGCAATGACAACAAATTATGCAAGATGTTTTCTAATATAATGAACATCACAAGCTTCAAAACACTAGTTTGGAAAAAAATTGTTACATAAAATGTTTTGCAACTGTTCAATTATGCCATCTACAGAACTACTAAATATATTAACATCTCAGCCAAATTTAAGCACATCTCTTATGGAACTAGTAAATTTTTAAGACCAGTAGAACATTAAAAGAAACTTTAAACAAAAGCCAAGGGAAGTTTTAAACGGATATCAAAAGTTTTTAAAAAATATCAGCAGACTTGTAGAATTCAATACATAGAATACATGAAGTTAAAATACTTCTAGTAACTTCATAAGCTCACAATTTGTAAGGATAAGTTACACTGAAGAAACCATTTAAGCCAGACAATTTGTAAGGATAAATCCAATATGAATTTGCTAGTTGAAGTTGTGTGGCTGTAATATGGTATTTAACTCCTAGTCAGAAGTAGTGAGCAATATGAGGTTGATATGGTGTTCCTTATTTCTATTCGGAATAAAGTTTCTACTTTATTTTTTTAAGTTAAAAGGTTAGCAAATGCCTTTTAGTGAGGTATGTTGGGAACAGTTTAGAGTCGATCCAACAATATAAGGAATTTAAATTGTTCCAGCAATCCAGAGGACAAAAAGTTGATTTAAAATAAAGACAAAACTAAATATATGCATGAGTAGAAACTGTACAATTCAACATTAACTATTTCCTAAAAATGGGAATATATGGATAGTGTGTGATCTTTAGGGTGCAAGAGGAAGGATGGAGAACTATATCCAACACCAAATTGCAATTTCTTACCTCTCTCTCAATCCATGTATCAGCAGTCATATCAGCTGAGAACACTACATCAATGCTGCAAAATTAAGAATTATATAATTAAAAGAACATTTATGAACTTCATCGATAAGTTGAATTCTAAGCACTAAAACTAAGTTAAGATATGAGAATTCAAAACATGATTATGTTTGCTGTTTGCTATTTGCTATTATCTTCAGTAAGGACAAGGCAACAGGGCAATAAACTGTATGGGAGTATAAACATTGTGATATACCATTCAACGACAACCCAACTAAGAGAAAGCCTTGTCCGCGTTTCAATTAAATAAGAACCAACATGAAAACATTGGAACCATACAATGTACTTGGTAGATTGAAAGGAAAAACGTTCTAGATGAATAAGATAAAAAATGGTAACATACGATATGACCTACAGAGCACGTATATACATGACATACATGATTAAACCTAACTACAATTTGCATGATTAAAGTAACCACAGTCCATGATTAAAGTAACTACATTCTGAACCACAGTCCATCCAGCAGTATCATTGTTGCTACTCATGTCAAGCTTAAAGTAAAATACTTCTAATAATAATTTCAACTTAATAAATTGTTACCACATGTATTGGAATAATAACAATGGTTCTATCATCTAGAGGTATACAATTAAAAAGCAAAAATGCCATTAAAAATACATCATCATATTCAGAAATGGAATCTTAACTCGAGAAGAGCAATAATGTTAAGAAATTATTGTCATTGGCTGTCTATAAGAGCTCAAAGGTTAGAAAAAGTATCAGATCATTAAAAAAAAAATCAGATGAAGTCGGTTACTATTTTAAGTTTTAAGCTGGAACACAACTGGCCCATGAAAATATTGATTATGTATTAATGCCCTCAAAATGAATGGTTAAAATGCAAATTTCCATTTTCCAATGGTAATGAGCATCATTTAAATTAATAAATGCAAGTTCTGGGATGAAGGACATCGAAGGGAGGGGAATGGACGTAGGCAGTCATCAGCACATTAGAGGCAACATGAACATATTGTTACAATAAACTAACATGGTTATCCAAAAAATGCCTCTTTATCTCTAAGAATGAACAAGAAAAAAACCCTCGTAAGAAGAAAAAATCAGTTGTAGTTCAGGTTCACAAAGTAGTACCCATTAAAATTTTCTTTATGTGTAGGAAGGCCAGACCTCATGGCATCAAATACGACCACAACTTTCACCGCTGTAAATGTTTCAAAACCAAAAGAGTAAGGAACTGATAGCTTATAAACAATCTGTACAAGTTATTATGGAAATTTAAAAAAAAAAAAAAAACAAAAGTAACTAAAAAGAAACACATATGATAGAACTGCATACTGAAGACCCTCCCATGCCACCCAAACCCCACAACCCCACTTCTTTAAACTACAAAGCCAAAGCATCCGGGGCCGAAGACATTAACTTTTGCCCAACACTAAAGAGTTGGGAGTAATGAAATGAACAAAAAACCACTGGACAGAAAATCAAGATGGAAGTAACAACTAATCGTGAATTTAAAATGCGTGTACTATATATAAATCTTTATTCCCACTAACAAAATGAGTTATGTGACAGGATAAACATATATATATGTTGGCTCTTCTATAAAACAACAGAATAACAGGACCCTGTAATATCAACACCAACCCCTCAGTATCATCTTCTTGTAGAGAACACGAGGTGGATATAGTCTGTCCCCTGAAAAAAGGGGAGTATAGTCTGAGGCAACCTTAGAAGCTAAGCATCATTCCACACTCATGAACAAAAGAAAACTGTAACGAAGAGGTGAGAAGTACAAAGAACTACATTGATAACTATTCAAAAAGGAACATCAACACTCAAATAGGAAATCAGTTATTGGTCTATTTAATCATCTTATTTCAAGCGGGTCACTCTAACCTTGCAAGATAGGTCAAGCAAAGGCCCATTGGAAAGACCTTTATTTGACAAATAAAAAAGCTAAATTTTGGCGTGCAAACACAAATAACAAGTAGGTGAAGACGCAGAGTACAAGCCTCTTATTGACTTGAATGTAATCATATCATCAATCAGCTTTTGGCGAGCAACATCGAGTCTCCCAGCATGAAAATCTTTACTGAGTTTATCCCAGTAACCACACACATTATAACCATCAATGAGCAGCACAGGAACCCCATTCGCAAAGTTTAGTTCCCGGTCCATACTGTAGAACAAATTTAGCGAACATACAGTCTTAAGATAAACTTAAAAGTGTATAGACGAAAATACAAACTGAAATGAGAATGAAACCTGGAAAGAACATTACTAGTAGAGGGAAGTGGTTGTATCAAGATAGATTTCTTCATCTTCAGGGAGGATCTCCTTCCTAGGCAACTTCTTCTTACGGTAACTGGAAGTAGGTCTAGGTATATATCCCTCACGGACCTCCTACAAGTCAAAAATTGTTTGGCTTTGAAGGAGGGAAACAGAGATTGAGCTACAGCTATAGAGATTTTATTAATGTGAGTTACCTTCTGTGACTTCAACAACTGCAAGTTCTGCTTCACGTTGGATGTAATTCTCTGAGGATTCGGCTTCGATCCCTATCATTATTATTAGAAACCTTGTGAACAAAGAGGGTTCAAGGACTTAGATAGTAGAATGCCCTAAGCAACCACTCATTCTTGTATCAGTACAAGAAAAAAAAAACACTAGATGAATTCAATAGCCAGATTTTCATTTTCATTAGCTACCTCGGCATTATAATCATAAAATATAAACATGCAATCATCAGCTGTCCAATTATATCATTTAAGACTTGTTGTTTGCTTTCTGTGATTTTGCATTTTATATTCTATGCTATAACTGTGACATTTAAGAGCCAGCACAAACATACTAGTAGAGATAGAGAGATAGAGATGAGAAGAAACAAAACCTGAGAAGAAGAAGAAGATTTTGACTTCTTCTTGGCCTTGGCCATTACAATCCTAGATTGGTTGTTGGTGTAAGAGAAAGACGAAGACGACGGAGAAGGTGAAGCATGTTGCATTGCTCTGGCAGACAGTAGCAGTGAGGACGACAACGAAGCCGATTTCATGGAAATGAAAATGTGTACTCTTTATCCGACATTCAACTCTTCATCATCTTCTTCTTCAAATCATTTATGGATCCAAATTCCAATAAATATGAACAAGATTACATACTCGGAAATCAATCACCTTCCTCAATCGATCTCTGAGCGTGTATCTATATGTTTTTGGTTGGTGATAGGGATCAAATCTATATCGACGATGAACAGCTTTATTATTATTTGCATGTCAATATTTAAAATCTAGAAAAATAATATTAGCCACACGTTCAATTTGAGAAGAGAAGAAATTCCCAAATTCCACGCAGCAGAGTTTCGGTGGTTGGGCGCGAGCGAGCGAGCATTAACAATGTGATTATTTGGGCTTATAAAATTATGGGCTTATCCAGATACTCATTAACAAAGCCCAGCCCAATATATTCAATTAGGCCTAACAACACATAACACAATGTACTAGTCCTCGAGATGCATGACACATGAACAAGTAACTACGAACACTTTCAAATTAGACTCTAAAATAATGTTTGTTTTATGTGTCCTTATTTCATGTGTAATATATGTCTAACGCAGGTCAATGATAATTTGTAAGCAGACCAATTGAAATTTGTATCTGACATGTATAGTTACAAGTATAGTTCGGTTTGTAACTAATATATTTTTATATTAAAACACGCGCTGATGATAACTTGTAACCAAACCAATTATAATTTGTACTTCAAAACACGCGTCGTTGATAACTTGTAACTAAAATACACGTGAAAAACACACGAAATAAGAGACACGCGCCAAACCCTTCCCTATATTTTATAATTGTGTTGGATTTTTGTTGAGCATTCAAAACACGCACACACGATTAATTTTTTATTTTATTTTATTAGCAAGCAAGCGTAACAACACGATTAGTTAGACGTGTCGTGACGTTATGCACGACATGCTTAATTAAAAGTATAATTATAAATTAATCTTAATAACGTGTCAAATGTGTTGAGTCGTTCCAACATAACCTGAGGTCTCGAGTTCGAGTATCAAGGAATGCAACTGCGTTAAAACTTGGTAGAGAGAGCTTTTCCGCCCTTGTGGTCCTACCCGGCTCGAATGAGGATTAGTCTAGGTGTGGTAGAACAACTTAAAGGTGTCACTCGCGAGTTTGCGGGGCCGCTCAGGAATCTCCTGGTTTAGACCCAAAAAAGAATGTGTTGGATTGTGTCGTGCCATATGTGTTGGACAATGACGTGTCAAACATGTTCAATCTATCGTACATAATGTGTTGGGTCATGTCTATGTTAATTGTGTCGAGTCAACACGACCCATAAGTTATCGTGTTTGTGTTTATGATGATGTCGTGTTCGTATGAGATCGTGCAACACATACACGACCTTCAACATGATACGAATGCGACACGTGCGCACGAACAGTCTGTTGGGTGCACAGCGGAATCGTAGACAAGTAATGGAGAAACTAATAGACACAAATTTCAGATGAGAGTGACTAAAGGAATTGAGAATACTTTGCTAATTGATTCTCATTGATTTTCTGCATATATTTTGAGCATATAACAAAACACGAAAAATACAACTATTTAAAGATAAACATTAGCTAGTGTAACTCATGTAATTAAGCTACAATTAACTACTACCATAATTGATAAATAACCGTTAATTTATTGCTCAAATAAAGACTTGTAACGGTCGTAACTGTTCCTTCACTCTGGCTCCACTTTTCAATCATCTTCAATGCACAATATGTTGCTCCCAATATTGTTGTAGTGAGTTTTGATACAACCTAAGAAGTTTTGTATCTATCTTTCATAGTAGATTTGCAGGTGAAGTCTTCAACTATCAACATAAACTCTCATATGAGCTAATTGGTGGGTTGGGTCATTAAGTCAGTCAAACAAACTCGCATGAACCTAAACATCTTTCAAACAGTTTTATCCTTTATCAACTTAAAACTCAAATACACCAGTAATTGCTATTGCAATGCCTGTATAGCATTCTATGTTCAAAATCTAAGAAACATACTTAATTGGGTCATTTCTTGTTATATAGCTAGCTCATTTCTTTTGGGGTGATTAATTAATCACTATCTAATTTTACTGAATTCACACCCCATAGTCCCATCCATAATGATAGTAAATAATGGAGACCCTGAAGACTTAGAAGAAGCAGGGAAAGCCTACATATTAGTTGAAGACTTGAAGTAGTGATGGCTTGCTAGAAGTGTATATATGTATATATATAATGATGATGATGCCCATGTGCTGCAAACCAAATTAAGGTGTGAAAATACCTTCTTCCATCATTGAAACTATCCTTCTGTCCCAAGCTTAATTGCCTCATTTCTTAGTGATTCATTACTTCTTGTGGTGGCTCCTCACACAAGTATGAGTTTCTCTACTTCAATTTTGCTTCTCCACCCATCTCAATGATTAATTGTCTATGTATATGCCTCTACACTTTTCTTGTTGATTGTATTAAGTCAAATATCTGTATGTGACTTAGTGTTGCAAATATTTAACATGGTATTGATCCAATCAAAGTTTTAATCCAAATTATGTTTATTGTATGAGAACATCAAATTTGTTTTAAAGTTACAATCTCCAAGGTGACTTGAACCCGAAATGCTACGGTGCCTAAGTGGTTTTCAAACCGTTTGGCCCGAGGAGTGTTGGTGAAACCCAATCCTTTGTACATAGTGTTGAAATGTAACAAAATTCCTGTAGTTTGTTTCATCAACCTTGTAGCTAGCTAGCTCTTGATGCATGCCAACAAGCTAGTGTTGGAATTTTTACCATGCCTTTTAATCAAACTTGGAAGACATATGCATCTACTTGTACACTTACTCTTAAAGTTGATCTAATTTTCATTTTGATTAATATTATAATGGATGAGTTTGGCAGAAGCAATAATCTAGGCTGTCTTTTACTTGACCAAACTCTGCAACTGCAGCTGCAAGCACATGAAAATGAATGGAAAAGTACTATCAGAATACAGGTTTTATAATTGCAGTGTTGAAGAAATGTATAATGGAGTGAGAAGTGGAGCACCATATATATGAATTAGAGCATGAACAACCACTGTAAATGGAGTGCCCAACTAATAGATAATGGACTTATTGGGTTTGGTATATATGGCACTTGAGCTTGCTAGACTTGGTCAAGACATTAATAAGATTGTTGGAGTGGTTGTTTGTTGTCCAAAAGCAGGTTGGGTTGGGATCTTAAAGTTAGTTTAAGGCCCTATTAGACTGGCTTTGTTGGTTACTATTTCTCTGCATCTCTATTTTGTTTGATTAATGGCAACCAACACTCCATGTGCATCATCTTCCCCACCTAAGTCACCTCATCCTCCTGCTCCTTTATTGCAACTCATTAGAATCCATCCATCTCTTAATTATCTTTAAAATTAAAGAAATGATCAGGAAAAGAATATCTCTTAAACTTTTTTGAGTTGAGATTTAATCGAGTCAAAAGAGAGAGGTCAATTCACATATAAACATGTATATCGTCATTGGGGCATGAAGCGTCTATCTGCTCACCGTAAATTATCATGTGCAAGATGTGCAATCTCTTACTTGAGGAGGTCCCAATTTTCTAATAGGCGTATAAGCTTAAGAAACGAAATAACCCATTAACTTTCTTTTAATACTTTAGAACGACTCACATTATCTTCTCTTGTCGTTTCGGTTCTTAAGGTACAGTCAAGTATTACAGTTAGATTTTTGGGATTGTCTTTGAGAAGCGATTAAATAAAAGAATTAAAAAGAAATGGTACCTCAAATTAAATAATTGAAAAGACCCTACCCGTTTAAATTAATTTTCTTTGCGTCTTGCACTATTAACTTGGATGAGACTCCGTGACCTCGGAGAAAAGAAAAAGAAAAAGAAAAGACGTGCGAGGTCCAATCATGGAGTTTCCTCTGGCATTGCATGTGCTTCTATCAGCTTGTCCCACTTCCTATTATTATTCTAGTTCTCTCAGCCTCACCCTCTAAGCAATCTCTCTTTCACATATATATGTGCTGCTCCTATCTTCCTACTTCTTGAAACTCAAAACAACACTTTGATTTACATTTACAGCACTATACTACTAGTTGTGTTCGTGTGTTTTATATATAGTTGCTAGCTCGAATTCGCAATGACTAGCAGTCTCGCGGGTTGTAGTCGCTCCTGGTACGTAATCACTCGTCATTTTCATTTCTTGATTCTTGTTATCCGGTATATATATATATAATATAATTGGGGTTCTTGAATTAGCTAGGTCCATCAGCGAGGACTCTTTAAGGAGGTACGTTCATTTTGCGAGCGAAAGTTGCATACAAGAGCTACTCTCAGCTTCATCAGATTCTTGCAACGATGGTTGGAAAGTTGTAACTCTTGAAAATGGAGTAGAATTATCCAAACGCCGCTCCGGTTCGCTCCACACCTTTCGCAGCCGTTGGATTCTCAGATCACTCTCTCCTCAGCAATTCATCACTGTGGCCAATGCCACTGATGCTGCTAAGGTATATATAAATAACAATGAAATCAACACAAGTACTCATCAATATTACATATATATATTTGTTGTATGTGCTACTAAAATTTACTTTCATGGCCGTGTCAGCAATGGGACAACGATCTAGTTGAAGCCAGGTACATTAAAGATCTTGGAGACAACCTCAGCATAATCCGGCTGAGGTTCGGAGAAAACTCCAAGCCTTTGTTTAGGAACAGAGAGTTCATAGTGTATGAGCGGCGCGAAACCATGGAAGATGGGACATTGGTAACATATATTTAAGGATTTAAAGTTGTTCCTAATTGTAATTACAGACATTAATTTGTGTTGTGAATTCAAGAATCAAGAACTGAGTGTATATTTGTATATATTTGAATTAATTGGGTTTAAATATATATATATATATATATATGCAGGTGGTAGCAGTTGCTTCACTGCCAAAAGAAATAGCAGCTGGGGTGCATCCAAAGCAAAACAATGCAATAAGAGGATTGTTGCTTGAGTCTGGTTGGGTTGTGGAGAAGCTTGATGATGACTCCTGTATGGTCACTTATGTTGTTCAGGTATTTAATATTAACTCATTGTTTCTTATTCTTTTGAAAATTTGTACTAAATGCATACAAAATAAAAACATTTGAGGCGTAAATGTTATGAAAATCAAAAAGTGCAATTGTGTGTTTTGGAGCATAGTAGCTTATTCATTGTCACATTTAAATAAAAATAGTATATTGTATTAGTTAGAGTAACTAATTAACTAATTAAAGTATGTTTTGATGTGTTAAATTGTATCAGTTAGATCCTGCTGGATGGCTCCCCAAGTGCTTTGTGAATAGGCTCAACACAAAACTGGTTATGATCATTGAGAACTTAAGGAAACTAGCACAAGCATGTCCAGTTGCTGCTGATACATGATTTCTTTACAAACAAATTAATGAAAAGTTGATATTATTATTATTATTATTTTATAGTGACTATTATATCAATTAGTACATCAATATTTTTGTAATTACCTTTTTCTTTTGCCAAGTCTCATTATTGAAATAACAACAGAAAAACATTAATAAAAATAATGATAAAAACTCGTAAAATATTACTGGTGTGTAGCTTGATAAAAAGCTAAAGAAGCTACACACCAGTAATTTACTACTTCTGCTTCAAACCTTAGCTCAAAATAAATTTGAAATGAAATATTTAAAAAGATGATAATGTCTTAAACGCTTTCCAAACAACGTCGGAATTAAGAAATTACGGCCAATGTACAAAACAAATTGCAACCGAATTCACACAAATTATTGTATGGACTCAGAGATGGTCCATATCTCCTGCATAATTTACAATCTTACATAAAATATTGAAATCATGATCTAACAAAAACTGGGAGATGAGACAAAAAAGAAAATGAAAGAATTCATAAAAACTGATATTACTAAAAGTAGTTGCTTGGATCATAGGATGGTTTATTTTATTACTATTATTAAGGGAAAATTTGGAAGTTTTGTTGAATATAACTATTTTTAATAAAAACAATTTGTTGATTGAAACATTACATGTGACCTCCAACTCCTCTTCCCAACAACATGTTCATGAGAGGAGACCAGAACTGTCCTGACAATAATTGCTTGGTTGTTTCATGTGTAAAATTACAAAACAAAAGAAATTAATTATATACATTATTATTGGTAGCAGCAAAATATGAATTTAACTTGTAAATAATAATAATAATATTTGAGTATCATATGTTACAATTTGTCTGAAGTATCTCCATTATTGCAATATATATATATCCAAATCTAAGGTAAGTGGTAGACTAAAATGTAGATCTTGACTTGCATAAATATTAAGCAAAAATTATGACCATGATTGAAACTTCTGGATGATCCATTATTGTTTAGTTATGCTCAAGATATTGTTAAAAATTCAACAACAAATAATTACTAAAAAGGTATATGGTGCAAATTAAAGGGTCTATACTGGAATTTGATGAACACAAGTTGTATCTTTCTTGATGATTAATTTGATTATTGATTACACAGTTTCTCTAGTAACCTCACAGGGTCCATAGAAGGCTGCAACTAGTTTGTGGTTGGTTCTACAAATCACTGAGTGTTGTTTGTAGGGTTGGAGCTTCAAAATAAACCCTATCTTCCACCTGAAGACTCTCTCAGTATGATTCTTATCAAGAGTTGGATAAGAGCTTCTCTGTTTGTGTTAGTGCCTCTTGTGAGTCAACCAACAACATATGGGATATCATGTTTTTTTATTTTATTTTAATCAGCAACGAGACATCATACTCGAAGTAACAATGTTTCTCAGTTATAATGAACCCTCCATATTCTTTCCCTTATGCCCTCGATCTAATGGTTTCACACCTCCATCTTCGTCAATCCTTCCGCTCACTGTCCTTTACAGAGGATTGGATGGCCAGTGTATCTAGCTTCATACTTTTGTTGTTATGAGCCTAAGATTAGGCTTGGTCACAATAATAGCACATGCCTTTAGCTCTACTGTTCGCTACATCTGCTTCTGTTAGTGTTGTGAGAATTTGATGAACAAAAGTTGGATCTTTATTGATGATTAGAATCATGATTACAAGTGCTCCTCTCTCCTCACACACTTTCTCACTACAACACATTACAATCTTCCACCCAAGAATTCTTAAATTTTCCTAACATCTATATATATGCTTCTCTCCACTCATAAATTTGTACCCTCCTCAACTTTCATTGCAGCCATGCACATCTATTCAAGCAGTTGAAACAAACTAACCCTAATGCCTTAGCTGACATATATCATACACACTAAGCATCACATTAGCTCTATTCTTGGAGCTGGAAATCCTCCACTGTATTCAAAGGCTTCAAGACTCTATAAGGATGCTGAGGATTCATGCTACTCGCGCCCACGTATGTTTCTGATGTGAATGCTGATTCAACATTAGGGTTCAAGCCAGCAAAGTGCAATGAACACATATACCTGATAGACTTTCCCTTAAAGTTCCATTAGGAACATACTCATAAACCAGCATTTGTTCAGCTTTTCTCGAAACAAAAACCATAGAGGCTTACAAGATTCTTGTGATGGACTCTTGATAGAAGCTCGATCTCAGTTTTGAACTCAACCCCACCTTGCATCGATCCTTGTTGTGCTCGTTTGATAGCAATCAGTTCCCCGGACGCAAGAAGTCCTCTGTAAACCCGATAGAACATCAAACATTAAACTTTAGGAATTGCTATTAAATATCAGCTATATTCCAATTAAAACTAAATATAGCTTGGCTGTGCACTAGACATAATAACTAGTAGACATCACACAAATCAGTGAGTACATTCTTTAAATTTCATCAGAAAAAGAAAAGAAAAGAAAAAACTCTTGGTTTATCTCCTAAGCCTAACCTTCCCATAGCCCCCGCATCTGAATTCTTGTCGTTACAAAATGGATTGCCCACAAGTCTGCATAAATATTTAAGAATATTATGAATTTGATAAAAAAATAGCATGCAGCAAGAAAGTAGCAATATAGAGAAAGCATTATTATAGTGATGGATACGTTATCTCAAAACCATATCCTCCTCTTGCTGCAAAGGCTGAAATATTATTATCCTGTAAATTTATCAGCACCAGTTGGTCGCTATTTGTTATGACTTAGTGCCCTGTCATTAGAGGTTAAAAAGCGCAACATTACTTCATTTTTATGTAACATAATCGTATGTAATGCAACTATGTTGGATCAAGCCGATGCTCACATAGTTTGTAAGTTAGGCAGGTTGAAGAGGGATGCTGGAATTTGGCCTTGAATTTGTGTATTTTCCAATATTCTGCCATGGAAAATTGTTAGGCTATTCTAATCAGAAAGGTTACGTACGTGCATGTAGAGTAAGGAGGAAGAGTGAGAGACATACAATGTCGTCAAGGACAGCAATGATGAATATGAAGAAAAAGCGTTCGAGTCGGTGAAACTGTTATTACTCATATCCCTGAAAATAATGAAAAGATGCATATATTGGCAAGCACAAAACTTGAATTCACTTGTCATAGAAAGATTTAAGTCGTTCGTACTTACACGTAGGTGAGGGCGTTCATGCTAGTAAGGTTGGGAAAGGGGCCGGAAAATCTGTTGTTAGAAAGATACCTGAGAAAATTCTTCCACTGTATTTTTAAGTTATGTCACGGTCAAACTAATTCTCATTCGAGTAAAAAAGGACCACAAGGGCGGTAAAATTCTTCCTACCAAGTTAAACTTTTTAAATTGGCTTCCAATTGCATTGCAAGAGAAAATGTTTTAGAAAATACAATTTGATCTCCTTGTCAACTATACACTCTCCATCGCATCTATATTTGATCATTTCACAATTGACATGAACAACCAAAGTGTGCTGCAGCAGTGATGTAATGTCTTTTATACTACTGCATAGACATAGAGATCGATAAAGATAATTATGTGCTAGATTCCAAATCACCAACACAATATTCAATTAAAAAAAAATATTAGACTAGTTGCTCATATCTATAGGAAGGAATTGGATTAAAATGATTGTTTATGCCCAGCAGAATTTTTATTTTTAAATCAAGTCATCATAATCAGACTTCACAAACCTAATTGTTGGAAGGCTGATCATTACATCTTTACTCTTACTCGCTCAACTAAAAAGTAAAACTGATAGTCGAGTGACCAACAAACATCATAAATACCAAAATATTATATTCTTTTCCACAGTATTGTTGTTGCTATATATATATATATTTACATTCCACAAAACTCAAAACAATCTCTATACACTTATTACAATCATGCCATACAAACACTAACAAGGTTCAAAAACTAAACATCACATTGGCTCTATCTTTGGAGCTGGAAATCCCCCACTGTATTCGAAGGCTTTAGGGCTATAAGGATGCTGAGGATTCGTGCTACTTGCGCCCTCATATGTTTCTGATGTGGCTGCAGACTCCACATTAGGGTTCAAGCCAGCAAAGTGCATAATGTTCTCAATCTCTTTCACTACCATGCCCATTGATGGCCTGTCTCCTCCTGATTCCTCAACACAACTCAATGCAAGATCCATATACTTTTCTAAGCCTTTTAGTGTTCCCATAGCAATAGTTGGATCAATCATCTCCTGAAGGTTGTATAAATCTTTTGTCCTATCCATTGTCATCCTCACCTCTCTCACAATGTACTTCCCTCGTTCTATAGGCCTTTTTGCGGTTACCAGCTCCAGCATCACCACTCCAAAACTGTAGACATCGCTTTTTTCGGTCAACTGTTGGCTCATGTAGTATTCGGGATCCAAGTAGCCCTGTATCAGTAAAGAAAACACATCCTCATGAGCACACCATTTTTCAGTTTGTTTTCGGTATGAACTAAAAGATTTAGTCCTCAAATGAAATTTGGAACTGCCATGAACTTCACTATTTTAGTAAACATCATTCATAAAAACATAGAATAATCTGCTCTGGAAAATGGAGGGTTTAGAGGCACTGACCATTGTCCCTTTAACTTGAGTGGTGACGTGATCCTTTTCAGCGTCAGTCATGAGCTTGGAGAGCCCAAAATCAGCTACTTTTGCAGTTAGGCGATCATCCAATAAGATGTTGTTTGATTTGATATCCCGATGAATAATGGGAGGATCAGCAAGCTCATGCAGATAGGCCAGACCTCTGGCAGAACCGAGGGCGATTTTAAGTCTTCTCATCCAAGTCAATCCAATTCCTGAAGTCCCTGCACACCAGAAAATGTATAGATTATTGTAAAATCAAAGAAGTACGAGTAATCATTTTTAGTGAAGAAATGGATTATCATATATACCTGATAGACTTTCCCTTAGAGTTCCATTAGAAACATACTCATAAACCAGCATTTGTTCGCCTTGCTCGAAACAAAAACCATAGAGGCTCACAAGATTCTTGTGATGGACTCTTGATAGAAGCTCGATCTCAGTTTTGAACTCACCCCCACCTTGCATCGATCCTTGTTGTGCTCGTTTGATGGCAATCAGTTCCCCGGAAGCAAGAATTCCTCTATAAACCTGGTACAACCTCAAACATTATATTTCTGGAATTACTCAAGACATTGCTATAATCTTGGCATAGCTTGTGGACATCACACAAATCAGTAACAACATTTTTCAAATTTCATAAAAGAAAACCGTTGGTGTATCTCTTAAGCTAACCTTCCCGTAGCCCCCGGATCCAATATTGTTGGCTTCTGAGAAATTGTTGGTGTATCTCTTAAGCTCTTCAAAAGAATACCATCTTGCTCCTTTCAACTGAGGGACTGCACCGCTGCCCTTACCCGTATCCCAATACGCTTCATTTTCATGAAAAAACCAATAAATGAGTCACATATATGTTCCTGAGGATGAACTGGACAATGCCAAATCATTTAGATATAGATCTTACCAAAAGGATGGCTCTGTTCGGTTGCTTTCTCTGCTATCTTTTTTTGGCGAAAAGCATAAACCCCTGCAATGAGTGCTAATAGCACAAGCACAATACCACTAACGGCTGCACCAATGATAACACCAATGCTTGTTGACTTCTTTGATCCAGTATTTACTTGTACAGATTCTGTTGAGGAGATCATCATAATTTGAATTTGATTGAGGTATTTTGTAACATACTATGTTACTCTTCTTTTATTTAGGCGACACGAGGTTCATAATTACCTGCAAAGTATCCATAACTAGTTCCAATGAAATAGAAAGGTCCAAACACTTTTGGAGGCTTGTAAGTCTGGTTGCTAAGCAGATTCCCAATGCTAGAAACTCCCGTTCGGTTAAAACTATCTTGACCCAAAGGAAAGAACTCTACATTGACCTTGAGGTAATCAGATGAACTCTTGGTAGGATTACTCAGATTCAGAAAAACCGAGTCCACGGGGTTTTGATGAAGCTGAAAAGAATCCATGAGTGACTTCTCAAGAGCCGTGAAGTAACTTGTGTTTCTGAAGGCTGAGAAAGTAGTAGATCTGAAATGTAGAGTGCCTATGTATGGATATGCACATTTACATTTGGGGCTTGAAACGCGACCTGAATTGCAAACAACAGGGACACAGTTCTGTGGTTGTGTTGTGTATGTAGTATTGTTGCTGTTGTCTAAAATTTTGCAGTAGCGCATATCTGGATTCTGTCCAATGCAAAATGGATTGCCCACAAGTCTGCATAAATATGAAAATTTACTATTATGAGTTGATAAAGCAGAAGTGCGGATAAAAGAACTCAAAAGAGACGAAGAGCGATGGATACATTATCTCAAAACCATATCCTCCTGATCTTTCTACAAAGGTTGAAATATTATTATTCTGCAAATCAACCAGCTGCAGCTGGTTGCTAGTTGTGGTTGAAATGTCAACAGTTCCATTGAGCTTGTTATGGCTTAGTACCCTGTCATGATTAGAGGTTAAAAAGATCAATATTTCTTCATTTATATGTAGCATAATTGTATGTCATGTAACTATTCGATCAAGCTGATACTCACAGCGTCTGCAAGTTAGGCAGGCTGGAAAGGGATGTGGGAATTCGGCCTTGAAGTTGCGTATTTTCCATTATTCTGCCACAGAAAAGTATTAGACTTCTTATTTGAAAGGTTACACGCACGTAGAGTAAGAGAACACATACAATGTTGTCAAGGACTGCAATGATGAATACGAAGAAAGAGCATCTGAATCAGTGAAACTATTATTGCTCATATCCCTGAAAATGGTCAAAAGACGCATGTTGGCAAGTGCAAAGTTGAATTCAATTGTTATAGAAAGATTCAAGTCATTAGTACTTACACGTAGGTGAGTGTGCTCATGCCAGTAAGGTTGGGATAGGGGCTGGAAAATCTGTTGTTAGACAGATACCTGAGAAAGGGTGACCAAAATCATATATTTATCAGTGAAAAGTTCCTACGAACTTGCAATCAGTTTCTTTTGTTTGCTTAGTACTCACAGCTCACTAACGCTTGTAAGGTTGTTGAGGTTTGAAGGGACAGATCCGTTAAACATATTCCTATCAAGACGTCTGTTTCCAAAATAAGAGCATCAATACAAAATGTTGAATAGAAACTTCAGAAATAAAGTTTTCAATATCAATACATGTTTGTCACAAAGATACTTACAACACTTCCAAAGATTTCACTTGTCCAAGGGATTCTGGAACTGGACCAGAAAGCTTGTTATTCTCGAAAAGCCTGTCCACAAAAACATACAAGTAATGTTTCTAATTGCCGACATAACTAATAGTAACCAAATCGTCTCATAGACAATTACAGCAACTTACACATGAATCAGAATTGATTTTGAACTGAAAAGTTGAGGTGGGATTGTGCCAGTGAGCTGATTGCTTCCAAAATGACTGTAGATATATACATGATGGAATCTTAATTTTTCTAAACTAACAATAACAAAAATAAAAGAGCGAGGTTGTAGTTAAAATAGAAAATATTTAGCATACAAGTGTTTTATGCTAAGTAGCATATCGAGACCAGGATTAGTCCCATCAGAGACCGGGATGGTTCCATCAAGCTGGTTGTCAGCGAGGTCCAGCCAGTAGAGATTAGCCAAATTTCCAATGGTACGTGGGATTGGTCCATTAAAGCCGTTAGAATTCAGAGATCTGAAGATAACAGTAAAGCCATTAGACTCGTAATTGGCATATCATCCAATATTTCAGTGTCACTATGTAGAGAATGGGCAAGTCAAAGTCCTTACAGAGTGAGTAGTTGCGGTAGAGAACCAATTGTGTCGGGAATGGGACCGGTGAAGCCACAACCAAGCAGAATTCTGTTTTTCTCGAGCAATCATATGTTAATACTTACAACAATAACAACATAAACTAATACTGAAAAACAGTATTTTTCCTTACAAGTTTGTTAGTTTCTTCAAATCCCCGATTGACGATGGCAATGATCCCGTCAAACCATCGTTGTAAGACAGATCCCTGTAATAAGATTGTAAGAATCCAAAATGCTCAAGTTGCAGAAATTGAACCCAATGCATAATATAAAAAACTTACAGGATCATTAATTCGGGCAATCCTCCAATGTCTCCAGTAAGTGTACCCGTCAGTTCCATGCTTAATAATGTTCTGAAAGTTAAAACACCCGAGTTTACCACATGAAAAAAAAAAACTAGATAAGAACATAATGAGCAATAAACATACACGAGACTGAAAGCAAACCGGCAACTTACATTTTGGTGATACGCGAGTTCTTGCATTCAATTCCATCCCAACTGGCGCCACAAGGATCATAATCCACCCAATTGGGTGGTTTGTTTCCCCATGCTGCTGTCAGAGACACCAATGCAGTATCTGTTCCAGGAATTCAAGAAAGATAAAGTTTCAAATCATTCAATCACCGAAGCTTACCAGATAATTTCCATCAGTAGGACATATATTCATAATTGACTCACAAAATACCATAAATAACACCCCAAATGTTGCTATACAAGTATAAGTAATCGATCCGTTTACATAATTGAAAGGAACTTACAATCTCCGGGATTAGTATCTCCTGTTGTATTGAAAATCAAGACGAAAACAATCAGCAAAGACAGTACAATTCTTGAACTCATTGTTTCACTCATCAACACACAATTACAAAGAAGGCATAGAAAACTCCGAGAGGCGCAAAACAGAAGGAAACAGAGGTCAAGGAGAGAGCTTATTAGAACTTTGTATCATATCGGAAATAGAAAGCAACATTTCAAAATGAGGAGTGGTTTTAGCAGACAAGAGCAAGGTCAATGGAGATTAGGTACATGTGCCTATATTCATTATCTGTCAAAAGAGTAAATTGTATGCATTGCATTTTCATAGCACATACGAGAGAAAATGTAGGGTTTGTGAAGAAAAAAAGAAAAAAATTACAACTAAAATATTAGTAGTAGTTGGAAATTGGAAAAAGAGACTTTGTCCATATGATCAATTTTCAAATTTTCACATATACAATATAAAACAATGCACTGAGTCTAAAGTCTATAATGTCCTTTTCCAAGAAACAGTAAAAAAAAGTAACAACAGCAACTAACAAGTATTTAATTGTTGGATCAAATTGCAGAAAGAGAAGAAAGCAGGCTGACAGAAGCTACCATATTGAAAGACGGCAAAACCCGTAAATAAAAGAGAAAATATGTTACTTAGTAAAACAGATAAATAAGAACAAAACTAGTAGTTATTGTAATAACTATTAGTAGAGTAAATGTTAATAGCCTGGTCAAACTCGTATTTAAATATAGATCTGGCTTTGTTTTCAACCTTGTGGTGTCACGGACATACACACTTATAATTGAGGACTTGATAATTATTCTTCCATTTTCTTATAGACAAGTTGAATGTTTAGTCAACACAAAAACCCTGCCGAATGTTCACTCAACTAGCTAGTTGAGTATAAGATAATTATGTATTTCATTGCAAATCACATACTCAACTAGCTAGTTGATCATAGCTATAGGATGGAATTGAGGTAACATTTGGATTAAAAAAAGTTGGAATGGGAAAAATGGGAATCAGATTATATTCCTGATTCATTGTCATGAAAAGAATTATTAATCCAAACATGAAAAAAGAGAATCTCATTCTCAATTCGATTCTTGATCATCATTTCTAAACTGAAATTCTAATCGAAACGCTACCTTAATTTACTCAGTATTCCATAACTATTTAGCATAGATTTTGGTATTCAAATATAAATTATAAGAAAGATAATCCATGGCAACAATATACATATAGATCATAGAGAGGGTGGTTTCAATCAACTAGAAATTGAAATTGAACATTTGATGGTAAAATCAAGAAGGAAATTAGGATATGAACCTTTCAAGTTGAGCCCAATTCTGAACAAAACAACCCACTAGGAAAACAGTTCCAGCTTATTGTTAAAGTTAGGACATGGAGGTTTCTATAAGTTCGGACGTATGATTTTTTATTTAAACTTTTTTGTTTTAGTAAAATGTTTAATTTTAATTCTCTAATTATTCATTTTGATAAGAATCAATATTTAATTTGATTTTTCTTATAATTTGATACTCCAATTATGTTATTATGTTTCAAATTGGTCCATTCTATTGTGACATCATCAAATTAGATGGACTTGACAAGGCTCACCGCCTCGTCAAGGCATCCAAGGCTCTCTGTCTCATTGGGATACATTCTAAGGTTTCCCGTAAAAGTCCAAACTAATTTGGAATATTGTCGGATCAGATCTCACGTTTCATTCCAACATCTAAACTAAATTAAATACAATCGGATTCGACCCGACCAATTGTCATATCTAATTATTGGTAACAAACTTGATTTTAAAATTATGATTTACTTTTTTCAATCTTTTTATTTTATTTATTTTAAATTTTACTACATGTAGGATATCTTATGTGGCAACACAACCTATATATTACCATCTCACGAAAAAATAGATGGAATATTTAAAGGTGTTAGAAAAGATGCTATTTTTTCTTACGGTAAAAGAAGATACTACTTAAACTATGTAAACTTTAAATTGAGTATCAAATTAACTAAAATTACAAATTAACTACTACATAGACAATTTACCAAAGCAGGTTGGGCCAAGCGATTAGGCGCTTCAGAATTTCCATAAAGGTCTCAGGTTCGAACCACCTTGCATGCAGTATGGAGTTAGTTATTTGGGGTTATAGGGAAGAGCTAACAGGGTAGTCAATTTAATCAAATTTTGATAACTAGAATGAAAATTGTGAATGATCACATGGCATGTTGGGCTTGGAATTGAGAAGTCCATTCAGTTGGCCTGGATTTCTCTGGCCCAACCAATACTTCCTATAGAGCCAAACCCATATAACATGATTGTCTCATCTCAAGAATGAGTGATGAACAAGCATCTGGCTGTGGCTGTCACAAGTGAGCTGCAAAATTAGTTTTGGTGAGTCATTTTTGTGTGAAAACCAAAGAAATTTTATCATTTTTTCCTTCATGAAAGAATTTTGGCAGTTGCTTATAAACAAACATTGTCTCCTTCACTCAAATGTTTATCAAGACAATGACATTTGCAGAGCAACAAATTAGGTTCTTCATTTCAGCATCAACTCCAAGATTAATTGAAAGAGGTACACATATAAATTGGTGGACCTCATTTTTCCACATCTTTTTTTCTTCTCGCAGTTACTGCATTTGATTTCATCATGATAAGCTTTTCTCTTCCACACACTCTTTACCTAGTTAATTATATACATACAAATGGTGAGATATTGTTGAGTTCACTCATCTTTCCACATATGTCTATTTCATCAATTTATGATACTTTCTTTATCTAATTGTCTTTTCCCCTTAAATTTTCATTCTTTGAGTGAAAAAAAAACCCTTCCCTAATCTGTCATCTTCCTCCTCTCAACTCTCACCACACATTTCTGTGTATTTGAACTTTAATTTGTTGCTCAATTATCCATGACTAATCAATAGTTTACTTCACAGTCCATTCAATAAACTGTATGTTAGGGTTGGATTAGAATTTTTATTCAGTAACAAGAGATTATCATTGATCATGTTTGGATTAGAACGACTCGGCCCAATTTTCTTAATGCAAATGCTACTTATATTCCTTAGTTAGCTCTAAATTATGATTTTTCTGGTTTGTTCCTACAATCTAATTTTGTTTCTGGAATAATGGAATGGAATCTGGTGACATCATCATGGCTGTCTACATATGTATCTGAAACATCCGAATTTCATGATTTTTTTTTTATTAAAGTTTGTGGTTCATGTTTTCTGACCCATCTTTTTCTACAGTCATTCATAATTGTACAATAATGTTTCTCTCACTCCTCAACCATTTTTTCTGTTGAGTGTATATATATGGGTTTAATTTAGGAACTAGAACTTGAGATAGAGGTAGTTGAAGAGTCTTTGGAGAGAAAAAGAAGAAGAAAAGGAAGCAGAAATGGGTTCTCAAGACACTGCTGTTAAACCTCTTCTTCCTAAGCAAGAACTCGACTCTGATTTTGCTTATGTCAACAAGCCATTGGCCGTTGTGTCGTGGGTGAAGTGGGTTCTCAAGCTTGTAATGTGGGTGATTTTCATTGCATGGGTTACTCTTATTTTTCTGTTTCCATCACAATCTGTGAGCAAATTGTTTCAGAGATGGAACCGTGTCATCGGTGGAAGTTTGTTCGGGATAACAGGTTGGCAACTGAACCTTTCTGTCATACATGTTGTCGGATTCTATATCTTAATTATCTCAATCATATTTGATATTGTGAATTGCAGGAAGTACGTTTCTAGTATTCAGTGGCCCTATTCTCCTTATTACATTTCTTGCCATAGCTCGTCTTATCATATCCGGAGAAGAGGAGCCCCAAAAGTATTTGATTTTTCATAATCTATATTTTGCGTAAGTTTAATTTCCTTATGATATGGTTGGTTTTGACTCCAAATTTCAATTTTTCATTAGGAAGAAGTCTTCAAATTATCCATCTTACCGACTGTGGACATTCCCGGTTCTAGTGGATGGACTCTTCGGGGTTGTTTCTGCTGCTGAGTTTATTGGGATTTTTCTCTTTGCTGCATATACTATCTGGGCCGTTTATGCCTATATCATGGAGAATCTCAGTCTTTTATCGCAGTACCAGTTAACTTTCAAGGAGCAAAGGTAAAATTTACATTTATGCTCATATTTTGAATTCACACCGTACACTTTTCACTTTTATACGGATTGGTCAGTACTGTTTATGGGTCAATAAAGTTTCTCTGCCTCTCCCTAGGATATTGATCCTTGTACTCATTTATTTTATTTGAAGGATCTTCATAGCTTCGTCAAATGATCAATAAACTTTATCATTAAAGTCATGTATATATGTGAATGATATGACAATTTATCCATCTAATTATCGTCGCTTAGCGATTATGTTTAGACTAAGGAGAAGAGTAAACTTTCTTCTTTTATCTCTGTTTATTTGATTTTCCCTTCACTATTTCGGAAATTGTTAGGCGATTCTCATCACATTTAAAGTGGCACACCATGTTGTAGTTTATTTCGTTTTATGATAGTAACTTCATTCTCTCATCTCAAACCAAATATAGTAAATTTAGAATACAGTTAATATGTTCATCTTTCTTAGTTTAGAAGCTTTAAATTCAACATTTATCTATTCTTGATTGTTGTTCTTATAGATTGCTCAAGAGTACTTTTATTATGTGTACGACTGATAATGCTCATGGGAGTAATGTCCCATAATGGTTCATCTTGAAAACTAGCTAGCTAAGTTTTCTGCTTTTTTTAATGTTCCCTTCACTATTTTGTTTTCGGAAATTGTTATGTGATTATTATCGCATTTAAAGTGGCACACCGTTTTGCTGTTGATTTCATTTTTTGATAGTTACTTCATTCTGTCTTGTCAGCAGCATTTGTCTAATCTCGATTGTTGTTCTTGTGGATTGCTCAAAACTTTTATTATACGTACAACTCATAATGCATGCTTGTGGGAGTAATGTCTCGTAACGTTCCGCCTCGACTTTCAAAACTGGCTAAATTTTCTGTTAACTTGAACTTTGCAGTTTATTAATGCTGGAACTATTAGGACTTCGCTTTGGCATGATTGGATTATTTTGCATGGCATTTTTGTTTCTCCCCTTGGCAAGGGGATCGGCTCTTCTTCGCCTAATTGATATACCTTTCGAGCATGCTACTAGATATCATGTATGGCTGGGGCATCTCACAATGATTCTCTTTATTCTCCACGGACTGTTTTATGTAATTCTATGGGCATTGCAGGGCCGTCTCCTAAGTGAAGTGAGTTTGTTTCGTGAATTTTGCTTCCATTTAGTCACATATGTAGGCACGCATGCAGGATGCACATTTGCATACAAACACACACACACTTTTATTTATATATGTATGCAAATGTTTTACTCCCTCCGTCCCAAAATGAGTGTCTTGTTTCTATTTTTTGCAAAAATTAAGAATTAAAAGATAATTTAGTGTGTTTCCAATATAACCCTCACTTTCTCCATGTGCACTCATGTGCAGATTTGCCCATGTGCATAAGTGATAAGGGTAATAAGACACTCATTTTGGGACAAAAAAATTAGAGAAACAAGACACCCATTTTGGGACGGAGGGAGTATATCTTATAATTGGTGTTGCTACTTACTTATACCTTATACAATTGTTTCATGTAGATACTGGAATGGAAAGATATTGGCGTTGCCAATCTCGCTGGAGTTATCAGCCTTATAGCCAGCCTGTTCATGTGGGTCACTTCTCTTCCTCAAGTGAGGAAGCTGAATTTCGAGTTGTTCTTTAACACACATCAACTCTACGTGGTCTTTGTTGTCTTCTTGGCCCTACATGTTGGTGATTTCGTTTTTAGTATAGCTGCCGGGGGAATATTCCTCTTCATGCTTGATCGATTTCTGAGATTCTGCCAATCCCGAAGGACAGTTGACATCATTTTAGCATCGTGCCTTCCATGTGGAACTGTGGAGTTGGTCATTTCTAAACCAGCAAGTAATTACATCACTCAACAGAGTTTCTCCATTTTTTATATGCTTCATTAAAGTGAATCTTGATAATAACTCTTTTTTATAAAAATGCAGATCTGCGGTACAATGCCCTTAGTTTCATATTCCTTCAAGTTCGGGAACTGTCGTGGTTGCAGTGGCATCCTTTTAGTGTATCGTCGAGTCCTCTGGAGGGAAAACATCATCTTTCTGTCCTCATTAAAGTTCTCGGGGAATGGACATCGAAGCTAAGAGGAAACATATCTCACATTTCCAAGACAGAAGCTGAAAAAGAGCAACCTTTCTTATCCCATACTAAGCTAACAGCTTCGGTAGAGGGGCCTTACGGACATGAAATTCCTTATCACTTACAGTATGCACAAAATTCATTGAATTAACAAAGTTCTTTTATTGATCTATTAGTATACTGATTCGACTTTCATTTTTTAGGTACGAAAATCTTATTTTAGTAGCGGGTGGCATTGGAATTTCCCCATTTCTGGCTGTCTTGAGTGATGTTCTCCACCGCATTAGAGAAGCAAAGCCTTGTCTGCCAAGAAATATATTAGTTGTTTGGGCTGTGAAAGTTTCAAATGAAATTTCTCTCCTTTCCGTTGTTGACGCACTATCAATTTATCCCGTTCTCTCTGATAAATTGAATCTTGAGATTCATATTTATGTTACTCGAGAATCAGAACCGCCATTGGTACGTTTAGTTACATTCTTGTTTAATGTTCGTTAATTTTAATGCAGATTTGATGAATTTGGTTGTGTTTTCAGGAAGAGGGCAAAGTTCACAAGCCTGTGATCAGCTCTTCTGTCTATCCTGCTGTTAATGGACGCAGCATGTCGGTGTTGGTTGGTACAGGACACAATATATGGTCTGGAATGTATGTTATCTCATCTATCGTTGGGTTCGTTTTCTTGATGGGTTTGTTAGAAAAGTTTTACATAAACCGTTATAGCATATCCGCGTGGTGGTACAAAGGGCTTTTATTCGTAGCATGCATGACTGCAAGTATTTTGATCTTTGGGGGTCTTGTAATCGGTTTCTGGCATCTCTGGGAGAGAAAGGTTGCTGCGAGAGAAGATCTTAAGGAGAATAAAAAACCAGTTGAAGAGAAACATCAAAATGTACCAGTGAGTTACCAGGATTCGGATCAGGGAAGTCTTGCAAGCTCAGCTATTATTCGATATGGTTCAAGACCAGATTTTAAAGGTACGCAACCATATCGTTATAGTGGTAAACTGATATTCTGTGGAATCATATGTTACAAATTTAGCAATAACCCGGTACTGAATATGCAGTTCGTTGCCTAGATTTTTTTTTTTTTTTTTTTTTGATAATGTTGCCTAGATTTTGGTAAATCAGGATGTACAAACTACCAAGTTTACAGCATGACATTGTAGATTCATTTAAACCGATTTGTTTACAATGCACACAGAAACTATAGTTCCATTGAATTTACTTGCATATTAGGAGTTTATGCATATATAAAGCTTGATAAATAGATAGATCAGTGTATAATATGGTCTTATTCATAGAACATATAAAGTTAGCCTGACTTTTCCTCAGATGTACAAGACAGAAATGTGTTTTTGTTTTTATTTGATTTCGAACTTATTACTTAAACTTTTGGTGCAGAAATTTTTGAATCCACGGGTGAGCAGTGGGGTGGGGTAGATGTTGGTGTCATTGTGTGCGGTCCTTCGACTCTTGAGACAAGCGTTGCGAAAGAGTGCAGGTCAATGAATATCAAGAGACAGCGTCATCATCCAATCTTCCATTTCAATAGCCATAGCTTTGATTTGTAGCCATGGTCAAGTGATCGGATTACCATCAAGAACTAGACCTCGTTACTCGAATCCACCTATATACATAATTTTAGGTTTCATTTGAAAATAAAGCTCGGGGTAATATAACTTAAGATAGTAAACTTTGGTCCTCAATCTTATGGTAAATATGTAGCAAGTATCCTAGATATGGACTATAGTAGTGGTTGTAAAGTTATTAGTTTGTGAAACGCAGCTTATACAAGAGTTCATGTTACGTAAATAATATAATCAATTATATGTTAAAACATGATACATATATAGTTCAAATTGTCTTGTTTAACTATAATAACATAGTTTTTATACTACTCCCTCCGTCCTAAAATGAGTGTCTTATTTTCATTTTTTGCAAAAATTAAGAAATACAAGATAATTTAGTGTGTTTCCGATA
>JAYMTA010000370.1:0-30335 GCA_036897625.1 Pelargonium cotyledonis | reverse complement strand
ATATATATATTATATACACACACACACACACATTACGGTTAAATGGGCACAAAGGACCACCATTTTGGAGAAAAATTAGACAGTGCAAACCAATACTTCCAACAAAACCACATGAAAAAAATAAGATGATTTCCAGCTTGGGTCACACATGAGAAAAAAAATTAGATGTTACAGATAAGTGTGTTGAAAAAACTATTTTTTGTATGAAGATGATTGATTCAAGAAAACCACTCCAAAATGCTTCCACTGAAACTCAAGTCACAATACAGTGATATGTATATAAGCTAGACTTTGAGCTCCATATCAAGATAGGTTCAGCGGCTAAACAAATGAAAGCTAAACTGATCATGGAGATGAAATTTGATATTCGTCAAGAGAATAAACTCTTGCGTTAATGCTGAACAGTGAAAACAAATTAGGCTTTCCAGAAGAAGAAAAAAAAAACACGTTACAATTTGTTGCATAATTTGATTCCTATACATTATTAACAATTGTTGCAGCTATATCCCACAATACACATCCCGCAGTGGACCTGAACTTTGGATCCAGTCTTAAAATCTTCCGAAATTTGTCAGACACTTAAAATCTAAAAACTTTTAGTAATGACTAATTTCTACAATGGATCTAAATCTAGAACTATCTAACCAACTGACAAGCCCCATAATAATGTAGTATGCATTAATTATGAGATGAATCTCAACTTTCACATGCTGAATCATAAAGAAAAGAAAGACAAATTTTATTTTATTTTTTAATTTATCTTTGCATTTTAACCATTGGGTGTTGGTGGTAGGTCAGATTAGATGAGCCCATAATTGCACTTCTACTATTTCATCCATAGAACACAATCCACATGACATACCTACTGGTTGTCATTGGTTTAGAGTAGAGACTCCTTTAATAAAGGTAGACAATTACTCAAAATTAATCTAAAAAACAATCCTTGTAAGTTGTAAAAACAAATATTGCCTTTTAAGTTGCTTGCAAATCCAGTTTCAAGGCACTACATAAACAAATTTGCTGCCAAACAAAGAAATTGCATACAAATACTATTCATAACTTTGGGAGGTTGTATTGAATGATAATATAAAAAAAATTGAGTTTTGTGAATTGGGTTCAATCCAAAAAATGAGAAATTAAATGACCTGTTTGTTGGTGAGCATAGTACCATCACAAACTCCAACCAAAATACGATCCTTTGCCAATTCTGCAGCCGCCTGAGCATTCCATTAACGACATAAATACAGAGCAACAAAAACTCGATTCAAACACTTGAAAAACCACCATCGAATCGAAACGAAAAGAGGCAAGAGAAGAAGAAGAAGAAAAACCTTGAGGAAAAGGCGGTGGCCGTCGTGCAATCGGTCAAAGGTACCGCCAAGAACCACAGCCGAATATGTGTTGGGAGGGGAAATCTCGGAGTTGACGACCGGCTCCTCCGTCATTATTGCCATTCCTCAGATACCCTATTCGTTATTTTTTTATTACACCTCTTCGAAAGCTCAGAACCAGACGCAGAACTAACAGCTATTAGCTCTGTGTTGTTGTCGTCTTTGTTGATGACAGTTTCTAAATAGAAATAATCTGATATTCTGATTTGCTCCAGACCAATGTTTTTAAAAACTGGATCAAACAGGTCAACCGATTGAACCGGCTGGAGCGGTTTTAGATGAGCTAAAGTTCTAAATCTTGGAAAAGAAACCGTACCGGATATCAAACCGGTACCGGGTCGGCTGGATAGAACTAGGTGACATTTATATTACATACAATTAAAACAAAACTAACACGACTTGTTAGAGCAAGCGGTTTTAACGTATTAAATTTAATTTAAAATTTCGAATTTGAGTTACCTCAACTAATAATATGATGTATCTACCATCACCATTCATGGTAGAAAGGCTCGAGTTGCAACTAACAAACATGTGGGCTTCAATTGCCTTAAAATGATGTTCAATAAGTGGGGGTTTGGCTGAATTTAGTGACTTTTTGGTTCCATGAGAGACCGGACCGGTAAGGTGACCGGGTCTCTTAACCAGTTCAGTTTTTATATATTGCACCAGACCGGTATTTATTTCATTGTGCGGTCCAGTTTTGTACTTGATATGCTCTCCTTCCCCGAATGAATCTGGCCTTTTTCTTTCGCTTTCTTTTGCTTTTATGTATTTTATTATTTATGTGTTATTGACCAAACCAGCATATTCTCGTGGCTCAAGAAAATGGTGTAAACTGTAAACACCATTTCTTAATCTTTGCTTATTACACAAATTATTAGGAGGAAATTTATTATTATTTTGGAATGTATAAAATTCTGCACCTCGACCATACTCGCATATTTCATGGCCTTTAAATTAAGTTTGTGATTTGATCTTATGCATGTAACTATTTACCGGTTATCACGACACTTTATATAATTATATAAATAGTTGACTTTAAAACAACTCGAACACGAAATCTCGTAGAGTTTTATACTACTTATTTTATGCATTCTCGAAGTTAGGTGGTCTACCAACCTCATGTGTATGTTCCAAATCACAAATCTCTGAATAATGTCCCGTCAAGACTGCACCTAACACCTGAATTTCATTTTCCCAAAAAAAAAAAAAAAAAACAAAAACAAATACTTGACTTTTGTTCAAATCAACAACCAAAACACACACTTCTAACCCACCAAACCAGTTTCCCATCCTATTATTTGCCTTAACAGAGCACATAGAGTTTGCAATTTGTGTTAATGTACATTGTTTTGTATTTTAACTTACTAATTCGATAATGTTGTGAATAAATCTCCGCGAATACGATATGTCAGACATCGTGTTTTCTTACAAATTCGACTTTTTTTCTGGCTATAGTACTCAAGTCGTTCACAGAGTGAACGAATGATATGTAACCGACTAATGTTAAGATCTTTAATTTCAATTCAGGATGCCTTTGGATGAAGATAATCTTGACAGAAACAAGAAAAGAAAATGTGTGAGTTTACCATCAATTTTTCCATATTCATTAGTACAAGCATAAATGAAGGAGCTTAACAAAAAGGTTGCTGATTTAACATTTTAAACCACCTCCAGTCCTTGCTGTATTTGAAAAATCAATAGACCAATAATAGTAAAAGCAGAAAAGAAACTAGATGCACCTTCTTTTTCATGATATAATGAATTCAGAAGTATAATTCTCAACAAACATAGAAAGAAAACCAATTTTGTAAACATGACATGAGAGATCTTATCAACGATTTATGCCTAAGTAATATTTGATCACATGACAGTTAAATATCCGAATGTTCAGGATTTATGTCTCTTTAACTTTGGCAAAACACTCCTCCAAAAAGCTATGGAGGACTGATGAGTATGTATTAGAGAAAGTCCTGTAGTGGTCTACATGAGGGGAAGAGCCAAAGTTGAAGGAGTGCACCTTTTTCCCCAACCTTTTCTGTTCTTCCATGTGTAACTCTACAGACCGAAATGGAATGACACTATCAGCAGTACTATATAGATACAGCTGTGGACAAGCAGGCTGGTTCTTTGACAGGATGGAGACGACTTTTGTTAACCTCCTGCATAATAAGAAATAATTGCAACCTCAGTAAAACTACATGTACTGACCAATCACTAGAAGACCAAATTACAATTCATCCAGTCGCAACAAATAACAGATAGGGAAGTGAAGTGAAGTGAAGACAAACATAAAACTTACCGGTCCACATCAGGCAACTTTAGAAGATATGAGAAGAACCTCTCCAAAACAAATAAAAGCACAGTTTCAATGACCAAAGGTTCCTTATCTTGCATCTTTCTCTCACTCGCTTCTCTTTCTGATCCATTTGGTTCTCTGGCCTCGGATGCAGGGTGTCCTGATGAGCTACGTTTTTTTAGCAAGGCAGCAGAAAATCCAGCTGCCCATATCTGCCATAAAGGATATATACCATTTAGTATCATTCACTATAACAATCTATGAAATTGAAAAGCTGGGATCCTACCTGAGCAGTGAATAATAAATCATCTTCAATAAAGTCAATTAGAGCTAAGAATCTTAAGAAGTTTGCTCTTTCACACTTCAAAACAAGTAAAACAACTTTATGTTTTCCACTGTCTAGAGCATCCTAGAAGATTCCTTCAAAATCTCCAGAAAACAACTTCCTCTTTCTAAACAATTTACTTTCCCCCAGTTGAAAACATGTTGTGATAACAACCATACGTCTGAGTATGAGCAATTTGCTTAGAAATATCTTATATAATGTACATTATGGTGGAAGTTTAATGTCTTGGCAAACAGAAGCCTCAAAGATGGTTAAAGAGCTCATATATCACTTAGAAGGGCTGCAAAATTATGACGTCCAAGATAAAAGAACTGGATTTACAGCCAAACATGATTCAGTTTCAAATTTCTTAAAGCACGCAGTAATCCTCATGCTCTAAAATCACTATTCTGGACAAGTTTGACACATTCTAAGAATTATGATTAACTAAGATAGCGTTTGGATTGGTAATTTTAGTTTGGGAATAGGAATCAAGAATAGAAATTTGACTCACATTGTTGATGTATGGATTAGAGCCCCTCATTCCCATTCCCACTCTCGTTCCTTTGCTAATGAACAAATGGAATGAGATTCACATTCTCATTCACTGAAAATGGAAGGAATGTCATTGCCATATAATTTCTAATCCACCCTCTATAAGAATCTTCAACCAGACCAATGATATATGTTAACTTAAAGATAATCTATTAAGAGCCCTCAATATGGGCAATTCCTATGATGAGGTACTTCTCACTCTTATTTGCTTATACCATTGGAGTCAACACTTTTTTATCATGTCATGATATGCAGGTTTAACTGTCTTCTTATTAGTTATTAAGAGATTTACTTCACAATATGCTACATCATGGGATTAGCATGGTTGTCACATCATCTAAGGGATGCATAAGAAACCAAAATAAGCATAGTAAATTGTTGACATGTCTAGAACTGAGCTCCTTTCGAAAATCCAAAGAAAAAAGATGACCAACAAAAATGGGCAGAAGCTCTACCTGTGAAATGATAAGAATTTATTATTTTGGAAAAAAAAAGTTTTTACAAATTAGAAGGGTAACCTGAGAAACAATCAGAAAACAGTATGGCTGCTGAGAAAAGAATGTTACTCTGTTTCTTATGATCTCAAATAAGAACTCGGCAGGAAGTCATTCATTTCTTCCTTCTACTAAAGATGTAATGCATCAAATAAGCACTCGGCAGGAAATCTTCGTTTCCTCCTTCTACCAAGACAAAAATCATCAAGCATATTGCAAATTTGCAACTACTTTTGCAATAAAGAAAACAAGTTGAAACTTATAACTTTTTACAGATTAATGCATCATATTTTGAAACTTGTAACTTTGTAACCAATTCCAAGAACAAATATTAGGATCGGCGCATTATCATAAATCAGCTACTAACTACCAAATGATAAGCAAATACAGATAAACTGCGACATTAGGAAGTTACATAATACTAGGCAGTTTTTCTGTGTCTGTTCAACGTGTATATATAAATTGCTATCATGAATAAGAATGGTCATCAATTCTTCTCTATCTCTCCTCCAAACTCATTTACCAAATACCATAAATAACGAAAGAAGGCGAGAACAAAGCAAACATAACACGGCAACACAAGTAGAAATCCGTCCTAACAACAAATATTCCGACTTTGAGTACATGATATAACTGCACAATATATATTAGCAACAAGTGTTTGGTAATTCAGTGAAAAATCTTTGGATTTCGACACCATCATAATCATGTTACCTCCGGATTGAAAGGGTCCCCAGCTCCCGAATCTACAACACACCCTCTAATCTTCTCCATTAGGTCATGTCTGTGCTGCAATTTGTCAAGAATCGCCCCATAGCTGCAAAAACAATACTGGAAAACACTAATTATAGTTCACAAGAGATTAACAAAATCTAAACTTGATGCCATCAAATTATATAAAAGAGTGAATAAACCTACGCAAGCCAACCAGTATTGCTGAAAGTGTGAAAAACCAAAAACCTATCACTCCTATCTTTCTCCTTCTCCGAAACCCAATAAGCCAGCTCGTCCGCCAGAGCCCCGACCCGTTGCTCGACCTTGTTTCCCAAATCAAACCAGAGCACCTCCTTCACCTGAACAACGAATGTAACGGCATCAAATCCCCTCGAATTGTACCACTCCACGTATCTCTTGAGGTGCTTCGTCTTGGACCCGAGCCAACCCAACAACACCACGGTCACGACGCTCCGTTTGTCACCCAGCACGGCGGAACTCCGGCTATCTGCGGTTGCCGGAGCTCGGTTCCAAACGCAACCGCTGGCGCTCGAGTGGGAGACAGGTGGATTGACTTGATTGGTCGGAGCAGAAGAGGTGAAGGGTTGTTGGGAGGAGAGAGAGAGGAAGAGACGAAATGGGTATGGGTTCGGCGAAGAGGAAAATTGCATGCGAGCGAGAGGGTATCGGGTTGTTGAAACGAGGTGGTTCCGGCGAGGGAGCTGAAGGGGTTTGGGGGTTAATCGAACGGTGGCGGTTTTAGTGAAGAAGAGTTGGCGATTGAGAGCTAGGGGGTTGAAGATCCTGACGGGAGCTTCCATGGCAGAGAATGCTATGGTGTTGATGACATTGCTGCTGAATCTGAAAGTGGGATTCAATGACATTTGGTGCTATGGTGGTTTTGATGACATTGCCGCTATGGTCATCGAAAAAATCGAATCTTGATGCATGAATTCCATTACATTTATGGGTGAACAGTGCGTTTATACGGTTGGAGAGAAAGTCTTAGTTGTGGACTTGGGGTTTGGGTTTATCTTAAGTTGTTTTCCGTTATAAGCTGTTTAGTAACTAATGTGGTCTTCTTGTTTGGCCCATTTATTAGCAGTCCAGCCCATTTTAGTATTAGTTGTTCTTTTTATCTTTATCTGCCAATGACTGCTCTTGTTATAAAGCAGCTACTCAAGAATTATTTTTGCTTTAATAACAAATTAAAATATTGTTAGAGTTTGCATGGGTGGGGCGCGGAGGGGCCGGGAGTGGTGGGGAGCTGGGTGGTTCTCGCCGATGGGGGGGTTGGCTGGAGGCGGGTGCAATGGTGGAGGGTATGGCCATTCAGGAGGCTATGCGTTGGGCTTCGAGACAAGGTTGGCGCAAAGTGGCTATAATGAGTAATGCTCGGAGTGTGGTATTGGATCTCGAGTTTGGGTTGAATATTCCCAATTTATATGGGCTAGTTTTATTTAATTGCAAAAAGCTAGCTTTAGATTTTGAGAATGTGAAATTCTTGTATTTACATAGGTCTCTAAATGTAAAAGCTCATAGTGTGGCACGGGCTGCTCGTATGAGTAACAGCTTATGTACATGGAGTGCTACGGGGGTTCAACCCGAGGTGCTTCGTGATTGGTTCTTTTCAATATATTGTTGTCTTTCCTCGAAAAAGAAAATAGTGTTAGAGTTTACAAATGGTTTAGATTTGCGGTTAAATCTTTTTGATGGTGTGTAGAGTGCAACAAGAAGTTTGTGGCGGTAATAACGATGTAGGGAATGAGAATGTGATTTAAAATGTGAAGATTTTGTCGAAATTTTCAAATCAACATTCGAATTTGTTGTCGAATTAGATGACATAATTGGTGGTGGTAAACGGCGGTTGACAAAGTTATTCATAAGGTTGTTTTACACATGATTAATAATATCAGCCCCGACATCAAATTAAAGTAGGTAATAAAAGGTGTTAATATACGATATCTGTATACTCCACGTTACAGAAAATCACAAAAATCTAATGCAGCAGTGTTGTCCAGTGTTCGTATCGAATTTCAACATGTGGCTAGTTAAATAAAATTTCCCGGGACAATAAAAGGAATGAGAAAACAAACGTCTCCGTATCTGCCACAACTCCCAGACCCACACCAACCACACACCATCAAATATCTCTTCTTCTTCGCCATCTTTACTGCTTAACCAACTCAGAGGAGGGTTTCAAAGGGTTTTTGAATTGGATGTCTTCTTCATGTGCCGTTGTCTCGCCCTCCGTCAGAACTGGGTTCTTCAACCCTCTGCGTCCCACATTCCTTTCTCCTTCCAGACTTTTCAATCGCAGTAAGCTCTATTCACTCTTCACCATTTCTTCCATTTTTAATAATAAAAACTGACTTGTGTTATTGGGTTTGGGCTGAAGGAAGCCGATGTGAATTTAGCAGGAGGGGTTTTGCTGTTAAGAGTATTGTGTCCTCCGGAGCTTCATTGATTGGAGCTTCTTTAATGGCCGACCCCGCTCAAGGTAACTCATGAGTTCCAAGATCAAAAATGGTGATTTTTTGTGAATTTTAAGATTGATTTGTTGAATGTGATTGTGGGTTCGAGCCTTGGGAGCCTAATTTGGAAGCTCAATTGTAAATTGAGGTGTTTTTAATTGCTAAGTTTCGAGTATTATAATGCAATTTGCTTCAATTTTCTTTTGAATGGAGTTTACATTTATTGCAATTTGCTTCAATTTTCTTTTGAATGGAGTTTACATTTATTTTTTTTCTTCGTGTCATTATATGTTTATGTATGCGGAATTTGATCAATAGGATAATTTATGTAGGGATGGAGAGATTACCCTTCAAGGCAGATGGCTATAACTTTTGGAATTGGCGGGGACATAAAATACATTATGTGGTGGAAGGAGAAGGCTTGCCGGTTGTTCTCATTCATGGATTCGGTGCTTCTGTGTTTCATTGGAGGTTGGTTTGCCATTTCGTACCTGTTCTTGAAATGAAACATAAATGTGTTGCCTTTTGCAAAACTCAATGCAATTGCTTTGCCGTTAACCCTAGACCTTAACTGATTACAAGTGAAAGTGAGAACAGTCTCTCTAATGATGTGATATTATATTCTTGTTCATTGAGTCATTATACAGTTCTGATCAATCTCAAAATGCTTCTCATGCATACAGGTATAACATACCTGAATTGGCTAAAAGGTACAAGGTGTATGCCATAGATTTGTTAGGTTTTGGGTGGAGTGAGAAAGCACTCGTTGACTACGATGCCTTGATATGGAGGGATCAAGTAGTGGATTTTGTGAAGGAGATTGTGAAAGAACCAGCAGTTTTAGTTGGAAATAGGTAATAGCAATTGACAAGTGGTTTTTTATTTATCTTTAATGTCATGTTGATGTGTTATGGAAACCATTAAAAAATACTGGTAAGTTTGATATATGAACGCTTCTTTTTTAATTATTACAACCTCAATCTAAGTTGGAACATCTTTTTATGTATATGTGCTCTTGACAGTATCTTATCATATTGAAAATTGGATGGCATTGGTGATAATGAAGAGATTTATTTCACTTTTCCAGCCTTGGAGGATTTACTGCTTTGGTTGCTGCTGAGGGGTTGCGTGAACAAGTTGTTGGAGTTGTACTTCTAAATTCTGCAGGACAGTTCGGTAATCCAAATGCCAAACCTGATGAGCCTAAAGAAACATTCTTGCAGAACTTTTTCCTAAAACCACTGAAGGAAGTTTTTCAGCGAGTGGTTCTTGGGTTTTTGTTCTGGCAAGCAAAGCAACCATCTCGGATTAAATCTGTCCTAAACGGCGTAAGTCAAATGCTACTTTTCATTGTTCCACTTCAAGCCCAAAAAAAACTCATTTATAACCGCTAGGTTCACTTCAAGCATATAGTGTTGTAAGCCATTTTATAGAATCAATATTCCCTGAGCTTTAACTCCAAGAATTCTTGATAAAGTCAACTCGTCACCCATCACCTTGCAAATTGAACATTAGTTTGTTGAGTTTCTCCAAAGCATTTTACGTCACCCTAGAATTGAGATCATTTGTATGATTCTATTCATGAACAATACATTTTTTGTTTACATACAGGTGTACATAAATACCTCAAATGTGGATGACTATCTTGTGGAGTCAATAATGAGCCCAGCAGCTGACCCTAACGCCGGAGAAGTTTACTACAGGTATTTTTGCAAAATCTTTCGTCCGTTTTGCTTCAACTCAAATCAATATAATCTCAACGGTAACTAATTCCAGTCAGTGAAATGGATAGTATTCTGCATACCGTCCTGTGTAGGACCATAATGACTAACTGAAGTTTTGTCTATCTATCGCCTCCTTAGCGATCTGCTGATTATGAGATATTCTAAATTGATGTGGCTTAGATAAGGTGTTCTTCAGTTTCTTAATCTCATTTGTAATGTCCTCTTATTTGTTTTCCTCAGATTAATGACACGGTTCATGTCGAATCAGACCAAGTACACTCTAGACAGTGTGCTAAGCAAACTCTCGTGCCCGTTGTTGCTAGTCTGGGGTGACTTGGACCCATGGGTAGGTCCTGCCAAGGCCAACAAAATCAAAGAGTTTTATCCAAAGACGTCTCTGGTGAACTTGCAGGCAGGGCATTGCCCACATGATGAAGTGCCAGAGCTTGTGAATAAGGCCTTAGTGGATTGGCTGTCTACTCTAACACCACAAGCTTCTCTTCAAACACTTTGAGCTAGCATGGCCAGCTTCAAAGCCAAGCCTTACCTCCTATCTGCTTATTGAGGTTTTTCTTCTTAGATACTTGTACATTTATTAGTTAAATGAATACAGCTCTAGAAAGCAACATATTTATCTACATGTTTAAGTATTTAGTAGTGAGACATCATGTTATGATCGTAAATTGTCTTCTTAAAAACAACATTTTGAATTAACGACTCTCCGGAGATCTCGCAATGTTTTGAACCTCTTACACTGGCAATCTGAAAAACACCCAACTATGCAGTTAATAAGGCAAAAATACTCCCAAAGTTTCAAAATAAGTATCCACTTCTCAGTTTTGGTAAAAATTAAGAATAACTTAGCTAATTTTGGACGTTTCCCCTTGTACACTCATGCGTTATAACAATCAAACTAATTCATCTTATGAATGTTGACGACGCTTCATGCATAACTAACCAACAAAATATTAAAAGTGCATGGGCATTCATTGCGACAGGTATAAGTTTCTGAGACAATGCAGAAATGAGAAATGCACATGCAATTAGAGGCAGAAATGGGTAAGTAACATAGAACAATAGCAGAAGTATTCAAAATTAAATTGTTGTAATGTCGTGGGAAAATAAACCTTTACCCTAAACTTATGCACAATTTTCACTTCTCAAGAGAGTGATAGTTTTGGCTCTAACACACGGGCAAACAACCAGGTCAAAAGGGATTTTTCTTGGAGGAATTTTTAATCAACTCTCAATTCGATACACACGTTGAGTTTAATTTTGTGGCCATATCTACAAGCATTAAGATTCTTCTGATAATCATTTTTTCTCAGTTTGCTGGAGCTCTCCAAAGTCGAGCTTTGCAGCTTCAGTCTCTAGGCGAACCACTGTTGCTTGAATTTGCCGACCTTCAACCAGTGTACCTCTATCAAAATAAAATGATTTGAACGTATCAATTATTGAAACAGTAAAAATAAAGACTATCATTCCAACTGTAAAATAGAGTAATATTTAATTCTCATAACTAGTAGCAACTCACCTGCTTCCCAATGTTGAACGGAATGTATTTATACTTGATCATGTGCATGATTTGGCGTTTCATTGTCAGGACAAACAGAACAACCCAGTAGCATAGCAATATTGGCCAAAAAACAGGTACATCCAGTACGGAGAAGAAGGTCATCACAAATGCAACAAGAAAAGCCTTTGTGATGGAATACCTGTAGGAACCCCCGCAAAAATGAAATGCAGCAATCAAATCCAAATCCTAAATCTATTAGTACCAAGCTCAATCATTAATAGAAAACACTGTATTGTACTCACAGCCTCACAGGAATACTTCCATTGAAGTAGGCTGCGCATGAACATTTAGATTGACCAGTGTAAACGACATGTTTTGGTCTAGCTGCCAGCGTTTGATACATATGAAGCTAAAATAGCATTAGAAATCCCAGAGAGATCCACTGCCTATCAAATCATTTAAGAGGGGCAGTGAAGCAAGTAATTTACCACCACTCTTGTTCAGCAAACTAACGTCACTCCTAGATGGATGCATACATGATAGACAGAACATTAATTACCTAAATATCTAAAAAAATATGCCCTAAGCTCTGATGCACAAACTAAAAAATAAAGTAACATATGCGTCTTTTAGAGAGGCTCCAAAGACAATTCTCACAATTATGTCCAGGAAACTAACACTTATGAGTTATGGCATTCCAACTGAATTACGAACTACTCAAATGCTTTAGAGCTTAACCATGTCCAACCCAATAAATAAAACCTATGAAGGCTTTTCAAGTATGACAGCCAGGCCAGTAAATTAAACACTAAAACATTAAAAGTTTCAAAATGATCTCTAATACCACACAAGAATTTACAGCCTTGGAAATTTAGAGGAATCACAAACGAAATTCTTCAAAACCATATTTGTGCATTACATGAGAGTTGATATTAAGCAAAATGGGAAGTAAATAATGAATATCACATTACCAAAACTTAAATTCAGGAAGGCGGCGAATGAAGGGCCTGAATTCATCAGAATCTTTTGTCGGCAGAGAAGCCCCATCTAAAGCTTCAAGCTCTGGATCGATCTTCGGTGACAGAAAACCAATCAAGAGATTCAAGATATAGATCCCAAGACCATAGGTGACAACATAAAACCCTTGAACAAAGTAAACACGTAAAAGATAAATCATCGCCACTCCCAATGTTCCTAGCCACCTGTGACGTGGGAGAGGGGTAGATTTATCCAAATAGATCTGAAATTGCTTGGAAAACTCATTCTTCCACTCGATAAGAGATGCCATAGCCTCAGCACTGCTATCAATTCCAGTAGTCTCCATGCGGACCAGGGTTGCCTCACAATACACCTTAAAACCCATGCATTATAAAATCAGCAATAGACAAAAATGTGACAATAAGGGACAATCACAGTCTGTTTAGAAGCTAAATAGATCATACAGGGCATGGAAAAGGAAACCAATAAATCTCAATCCAACAACTATGATTAGCTCAGTAGAGCTTTCATGGCATATAAGGAAATAAATAGAACACAAACCACAAGGTTGAAAATTTCCTTATTTACTTCCTTCCATATTCTTATTTCTCTCAGCAAAGTAACACATTATTAACAAATTGTAACAAAACAGGATTCTTGGAAATAAATCACCAATGAATTTGCATGAAAACGATCAGAGACATGGGTTCGATCCTTTACATTGTCAATTCTAATTTCCCCTAAAAACTTCCGAGCAACGAAACAGCAAGATAATTTTTCTGTATAAAAACAAAAAGGGTCGAATCACAATGCACAAATGCCGTAAATTTGGAATACAAATCGATGACCAAAAGATGATCCATCGGCGATGATGAGAAATGGTGGATTGGGAATTACCAGAAGACGATTCTGAGAAAATGTCGGAGCTAGGGTTTCGAATCGGAGCGTGAATCGACCAACAGCAGTAGCGATATACGTGATTGATAAGTTTGTTTCTCTTTAACGGCACGAACTCTCTGTACGGATCAGTCAGCAACCAGACCCATTTCTGTAATTTTCACTTTTGAAAGCAAACAGAAAAAAAAAAAAAGAAGTTAAAATCGCATCATGAAACGACGACGGATGAGCTAGGAACCGCCACTTCTACATTGCTTAACATTGATTACATCAGCGAAAGTTATTATGTATCGTTTACATGCAATACAAGTGTAAAGCGCCTATTGGTCTTTCACCTGACTAGACCAGCACTACGCCAAGGAGCCTAAAATCAAGAGAAAATCATCTGAAACGTGGCTCATTATTAGCCACCCGATTGATTTTTACAATATCCGACGAACAGTATTTTCGTAAGACCGGCCGTTGGAGCGATCAAAGGTGACAGTAGCGTCTCCTTCCTCCGTCACCTTCTCAAAACCCTGTCGGCCATAAATATTTGCAGAAAAGGCAAGCAATCCAAAATGCTCTTTCTCTGCGTCTCGTTGCGCTTGTGGTTCTCTGCTACTCGTGAGTTCATCTCCTTATCCCAAATACTCCATTTCTCTTTTAATTGTTTCATCACTTCTTCTTCTTCTTCTTCTTCATCAGGAGGAAGATTAATTGTGATTTGGAGTTTAATTAAGCTTCTTGGTTTTGATGAATACCCATTTGTTCAAACCCAGTAACTGTTACATTTTTTAGTTCAGCGCTTAGATTTCTTTATGCTAATGTATGTGCATGTTGATAATTAATTCACAGTTTATTGTTTCGATTTCGGTATCATTTTACTCTCTATGTCCACTTTCATCCTCTATTCTAGTAAATAATCTATGTTGGGTCTTATTTCACTGCTAAATAGTGTTTGGAATGAAATGTTTTGATTAGTACTCCTTGATTCCCATTCCGATTTTGAAATCTTGAATCCTGCAAATTTGTAACCTGTGTTGCAGAATTAATCTTCCATGTTACAGTCTCCAATTTATTTTGAGAAAGATGGTTTCTCTGCATTTTAGATAAATTTGAGTTCCTTGCAGTGAATTGGGGTTTGATCCAAAATGTGTCTTTCAGTGCCATTAAATATGACATGTTTGAATTCATCTGTGTGGTTTTATCAAGGGTGATACAAGTTTATGTGATCACATGCTATCTGTGAAGGTACGGTGAAGGGTGAATATGGCTAACAGCGGTGCAGAAGGGAGTCGGAAGAAATCAGCATTCCCTCGGGTTGTCCTCAATGACTCGGAAATCTACTGCTGCTCATCCCTGGCATGATCTACTCATCGGTATGATTTCCCTTGTGTTTCTTTATTTATGTCTAAATAGTAGCATCTCTTGTTTTCTTGACCCCAAAGCAAGCAAAAATTTCACTTAGAAAAGTGGCATCTTCAAAATTAATATGTATGGAACATCCAGTTAACTGTTCACTAGCAAAACAATATACATGGAAAAAACTTTGCAGCAAAGGGTTCACTACCATTTATATAGGTTTAACAAATTATGTTTCTGGCCTAATGCACAACTCCCAATACATTAAGCACTTTAGTCTTTAGACAGATTATTCACAGCATTCTCAATTTGATTGTCTCTTTGACATCTTGAACAATTTACAAACTCCATAGTCCATATGCACTCAGGTAGCATTTGACTTAGAATCCTTGGTTTATGAATATGGGAATGGGAATGGGATTCTCGTTACCATACTTGGTTATGATTCCTTTTGTTATGGAATGGCATTGGAATGAAAATCTCATTCCCAATCCATTCTTGGTTTCAGTTGTTCCACCAAAAATTATAAAACAGACGCCGCTACCTTTGTGAAATCTATACTTCACTACTATTTTTGTTTAGTTGTTAACATCTACGTACCTTTGGACAAGGAAATGTTTATATGTAAACACAGAGAATTCAATTGCTTAGGTTGTAACTTTTAAGGTCCATTAGATGACTACTCTATAAATCCACAAGAACTTCTATGTATTGTCAAATACTCATTGATTTTGTAATCTTACATATACATCCATGGTTATTAATGTTCATTGTAATTTATGCAGGGCCTGATGCTCCATCTGTTTTCAACTGTGTAAGCTTTATTTTTCTCGATCATTATGCATTTTTGGGAAATTCTTGAAGGAGTACTGTTATTTTGGCTGATGATGATTTGGGCTAGATGAATATCGAATGGGAGCTTTCACTGGCTGCTACAGGTCTTATGAACACCTAATCCTAATATGAATTTCTGTTGTAGGTGATTGAAATTGGCAAGGGTAGCAAGGTCAAGTATGAGCTAGACAAGGAAACTGGTCTTATAAAGGTGCAATTCTGCTTCTTCCTTTTAACTTCTAAAAGCAGAATTCTACACGTTACTCTCAGGAAGTTCTATTGCTAGGAAGTAGGAAGTAACCAGATTTTAGTATATATCAACACAAAGTTAATATCAGATGATCCAGATCATTTAATGTTTTCTTTTAACTTGTAATTATTTGATGAAATCCATAAATTTATGGTACCTGCAAGTGGGATTATGGATTTTCAAAAAATTCAAAATTCGCAATAGAAGTATCAAAACTCTCATTTCTACCAATCTCCCATTCTATCTTGAGTTTTCCAGAAATGCTTCATATATTGATTTAGTTGTATTTTATATACTGATTCTATAGTCTTGCACATGACTTATCTTATGAAATGTACCATTATATGCTTGAGCACTGCTCTACATTTCAAAATTTGTCATTCACCTTAATTTTAGCTAATGATATGAATATTTACTACTCTTGATGTTTCATAAATGTCTTAAATGTTTTATTTTATGATGTGTTGCTAAATTCTAAGCATTCTATGTGGGACTCTGCACAAGAGAAAAGAAAGAAAGATAACTAATGCATGTAGCTTCTTAAAAAAAGGTTGATCGTGTTCTTTACTCGTCAGTTGTCTACCCCCACAACTATGGTTTCATCCCACGAACTTTGTGAGGACAGTGATCCTATGGATGTCCTGGTCCTGATGCAGGTAGGTCCTTCTGATGCATAATTTATTCAACGACAAGATGTCATTGAATCTTCTATTTCAGCGGAATTCATGGAATGTATTCTTATATAGAAGCCTGTGCTACCTGTTTGTTTCCTTCGTGCTTGTGCTATTGGATTAATGCCTATGATTGATCAGGTAAACTACCAGTCTTACTGATAACAAAAAAATTAGTACAAAGAACAAGACAGTTTGCGTATGCCTATCACAAAAGTTTCTCCTTTTTCTTGTTATATTCACACGCCATCTTTTAAATTTCTGAATGAACTGATAACAAGAGTCCTTTTGCAGGGTGAAAAGGATGACAAAATTATAGCTGTGTGCGCTGATGATCCCGAGTTCCGCCATTACAAGGACATCAAGGAGATTCCTCCACATCGCCTTGCAGAGATCCGTCGCTTCTTCGAGGACTGTATCCACCTACATGCACTTATTACATATTCTTCCCTGCAGTCATAACACATCCACATTCGTATACATCATTATTCCAAACATCTGAGTTGTACCTTGCCATGTGAAGTGTTGTGCTTGACTGGTTTGCAAATCCTTAACTTGTCCTGAACAACAGATAAAAAGAACGAGAACAAGAAAGTTGATGTTGAAGACTTTCTGCCTGCTGATGCTGCCAATGATGCTATTCAGTACTCCATGTGAGTTTTACGAGATATCCAGACTGGTTTCAAAGTTTCTTCATGCTTCTTACGCTGATTTTGTTTGCATTGCAGGGATCTGTATGCTTCTTACATCGTTGAAACCTTAAGGCGGTGATGATTCAAAGACTAATCTATCAGAGACTGAATCTGATAGATTTGTTGGAGAGCATCCCTCCCTGTCTGCTCAAGTTTATAATTCCTTCCTAGAATCTCTTTTTGTAGTCATGTATGTAGTGTTGTCTGAACTACACTTCTGATATATGTCTCTGCTACAAGTGTAAAATTTACAGATGTTGCTGCTTTTGATAAATGAAAAAAACAAAATTTTCCTTCAGATTGAAAATATTAGTACTTACAAAACATAGAATTATAGATTCTAGCAACTTCAACAAAAAAAAAATTCATTTGTTTAAATTTGTATGTGTGCAAAAAGCCCAGTAAAATTTAAAAAAGTTAGACCAATGTTTGCCTTACAAGTTAAAAATGATAGTAACGATCCATATTCATTTTCTCTTTTATCATAGATAGTATATACGTTATTGTTAGATATGATTTGAAAAAGAACACTTCTAGTGATCGTTTATATCACTGTACGTTCGACACCCAATTTTCTTAAAACGGAAATTTTCATACCACAAGAAGATGAAATCATCACCCTATCAAGTATCAATGTTGTATAAAAATTGGCAAAAAAAATCATTTAGTTTTATTTTTTTTATTACTCCGTATTTAGAAAGTGTTTTTGTTAACAAGTGAAGTCGTTGTAGTATAGTGGTAAGTATTTCCGCCTGTCACGCGGACGACCCGGGTTCGATCTCTGGCAACGGCGTTTTAATTTTTATTATTCTTATCACAGCAACACGTGGTGTGACCTGATTGGTGAACTTTACAAACCGTAGGGGGAGTAGTTGCAGAGAACCTTTACTGGCTCTGTCTAAGGTACCACTCAATGCAAGGTAGATTCGCACCCTGCATTGTGGGATAGTACACTCGCGTCTCTTGCATCTTCTTCCATCTCTCTTGTTCGCTTCCATTTCTCTGTTTTATCGTCCACACTCACCAGTCTTTTTCTCAGCTGAAACACCTGAATCTGGGCTCGAAGAAGAAGAGGTGGTCGCAATACGATGGGAACATTGGGAAAAGCTGTCTACACTGTCGGATTCTGGATCCGGGAGACTGGCCAGGCCCTTGATCGCCTTGGCAGCCGCTTCCAAGGCAGCTACTATTTCAAAGAACAAAGTATGTTTTTTTTTTTCAATCGCTCAATCCCTCTTTTTGTTTATCTTCATTTCTCTTGCTCTCTGTTGGAAATTGAAACCCTAGGAACCCCCGATTTTTTGTTTTGTGATGCGCAATATTTGTTATGGATCACTGAGAAATTGATGATAATGTAGATTATTATGTGTTATTTTAAGAACTAAGGTACTTTTTTTTTGTTGTAAAGTCTACTGCTTTATTTGAATTTCATTGTTTGATGTTTGGCTCATGGTCAATGTGCGTGTTAATCAGGTCAGTTTGGTTTATTTGGGGGAAATGACATAGTAGAATCTTACTTTCATGGATAATTTGGTTTTAGATATAATTACGAGTTATATTTGTATAAGAAAGTTTTATGTAGTTTTACTGCATTTGAAATAATGATAAAGGAATGAATGCAATGAATATGGAGTGCACAAGGGAAACAGCTTTGTATTTTTTTTTTCATTTCACTTGCTAGCTGTTCACGGGAATATACTTGGAGAGTTGTTTGATATTGCCTTCTCTTCTTTTGCATTTTACATTCTTTTTATGTGCAAGTAAGAGATGGCTTATTCTTCTCATTATTAGGTGATGAGTAGGCTATTGAACGTTGCTCTAGGGATAAGTGAATGCCAGATTCTGATAGTTTGCAAGGATTGTTCGTCTTCATGCATGCATGATGTATTGAGGATTAATGTTATAAATGTACCTCCACCTATACCCGCATATCATATTTGAATTATTTAGGCTTGTCATGCAGTGATTCCTTTTTCTTTATGTATCCTGAATTATTTCCGTTAATTACTATATTTCTTTTTTATAAAGTATCCAGGCACCGGACGCTCATGAATGTCTTTGACAAGGCTCCCGTGGTTGATAAGGATGCTTTTGTTGCCCCTAGTGCATCTGTCATTGGGGATGTTCAAGTGGGACGAGGTTCCTCTATTTGGTATGGATGTGTATTGAGAGGTAAGTCTTCTTCTTCTTCTTCTTCTTCTTCTTCTTCTTTCTAGGATCAGTTACTATGTCTTGGTGTTAAGATATTTAAGTATGAGGTAAAACAGAGCCGGTAATCCGGTAAGTCTTCTTCTTCTTCTTCTTCTTCTTCTTTCTAGGATCAGTTACTATGTCTTGGTGTTAAGATATTTAAGTATGAGGTAAAACAGAGCCGGTAATCCGGTAAGTCTTCTTCTTCTTCTTCTTCTTCTTAGGGAATATGATTCATGTGGTGAAATATGGATTTTACAAGTCATTTACTGGTTAGAAAGGTAAAACAGAGCCAATGATAAGTCTGATGGTATAGTTTAGGTAGACAGGTTGCTGTTGTTTGCATGGCAAGCATGAGTAAATGGAGATGAACCCTCAAGTTCAATGAATAATAAAGACATACAAATCATGTTAAAGCATAGCACAGCTCTATATACAAAATTAATAACTCATTTATAATAACACACTTATCCAAACGGATAGTCTTTTATACATATGTACATAGACTCTCTCGTGCACTAACGCTACTTGTTGGCACACCTATGCATGCATAGTATCCTTTGCTTGTTTACTGATTTATAATCCATTGTATACAGGTGATGTTGACAGCATCAGTATTGGTGCTGGAACCAATATACAAGACAACTCCCTTGTTCATGTGGCTAAATCTAATTTAAGTGGGAAGGTATTACCAACTATTATTGGGGATAATGTCACTGTAGGTAAGTGACATGAGACAGTTCTAAATGTCATCATCCATTGCTGTTAGGGGTTTCAAAGCGTCTTACATTTTGTTTATAATCTAATATATGGACAGGTCACAGCGCTGTTTTACATGGATGCACTGTTGAGGATGAGGCATTTGTTGGTATGGGAGCAATCCTACTTGATGGGGCTCATGTTGAGAAACATGCCATGGTTGCTGCTGGAGCCCTTGTAAGGCAGAATACAAGGATACCCTGCGGAGAGGTTTGTAGCACAAACTGTACCAATAGTTCCTTAATTTTGTGGTTTCAATGTATTAGACATCATTGAATAAGTCATCAATAGTGTAGCTGCAGTGTTGTGAACTGCGGCTACAGAACAGAAACGTTGTGGGTGGGTGGGTGGTGGTTTACTCTGGATCAGAACATGGTCTTTCTGCATGATCAGTCCTGATGTATTTTATGTTCTATATGTTAACAGCTTGCTTGATTTAGCCCTTAGTTGAACGGGAAGAAACACCCATGTGGATATAAGAGTAATGGGATTCCTTTTTTTTTTTTTTTTTTTTTTGTTTGTTCTGGAAGAGTAAGTTTTTTTGCCAACCTGAAAACTTAGCTATCTTTTCTAACCCTTAATTTAGGCCAGGCAAGAATAATTTCACCATTCACCAGGCTGGATATAGAACTGCAAATTTCTAAAGGATTAAATAGTGAAAACCTAAAATATCCACATTCCTCGTCTGACCTGGGCCTTGATGATAATCTTATATCCCTTGCACACAAGACTTTCTGTTGAAGTTGATCAGTAAGGTTTCACTAAGGGGGATAACTCCTTTGAAAATAGGACTTATAACCTGTGCTGTTTTTATTTTCTTACATGATTTGCGGTAGGCCAAATGAATAAATACCTGTTGTTTATGCATGATCTTAAAATAAACAGGTATGGGGAGGAAATCCAGCAAAGTTCCTGAGGAAGCTTACTGAAGAAGAAATGGCCTTCATCCCCCAGTCTGCATTAAACTATACCAATTTGGCACAAGTCCATGCAGCTGAGAATGCCAAAAGCTTTGACGAAATTGAGTCTGAGAAGGTGCTTCGCAAGAAGTTTGCCCGCCGTGATGAGGAATATGATGCAATGCTGGGTGTTACTCGTGAGATACCTCCAGAACTTACCCTTCCCGATAACGTCTTACCGAAGACGAAGGCTACTTAGTTCCACTGGCTGGTCACTATCTGTGAGAGTCAGTATTAGTATAATGTTTTGTACGCAGATTTGAGGAGGAGAACTGCTGCTTTCTCGATTCCAATAATTTTGGGGGAATGGCATGAAGTGTCAACACTGTCAACCTCTTTCGTTAATCAAAAACTCCATTTCCAGTTTTGTGAGGAACACTGGTAGACAACTAATGTTGTGATGTTGCCGAAAAATGAAAACCAGAGATTTGTAGTTCTAGAGTTGAATTTCATCCCATATGGTTACCAGAAATAAAGATTCTGATTTGGGTCTTTTGTCGAATTGCACTGCGAATGGTTTTATGTTCGAATGAATCTCGAAACTGCCCCCATTGCCTTTTCTTGGCTCTTGATGATCTTTACTTTTTGACTTTAGGTAGAGGAAAAAAAAGTAGATGCTATACTTGAGTTTGAAGTTGGAATTATAATGCAAATAACTTTCGGTAGGTGGAGGCAATCAACTTATGAGCCTCCCAATATCACTCCATGATCTCCTCCCATTATTGCTTTTTTTGTGCATGATAGCAGTAACAGTGTTCACTGGCTGGACCTTTGGAACCTGCAAGGGTTGTGATGTCTTTTCTCTCCTATGACTTCAGGTGGTTTTGGGTTCTTAATAGCATGAAAATCTTGGTTGGTTCATGATGGTCTTCTTTCATTTTAAGCAACCTATACCTACCTTTGTTTGCTTACAGTTACAGTTTCAGTACCCACACTTGTGATTTATCGTGTTCATTTGATTGAATTATCATTGTCAATTTTCAAACTAGTCGAATTTTACTTACATTGTTAGTAACTCATAGGCAGCTGACGTGTAAAAGAAATGTGACTGCTCATTTTAAAATGAGAGCGAGAAATGTCGATATTTGATGATCTGTTTTTTATATCATACAATATTATATAATTGTCATTGAAACTCATCAATTATGAGTTGCTCGATACTTTCTTGATAGCTTCTTGAGGAAAAGATGTGTATTCTTGATGCTAACAATTAGGTAATTAGTGGCAATTATAGGTACAATAATAAGCTTTGCATTATGATGTGGGACATGGGCTAGCTAGGCAGAAGAAGGATCTATCATCAATGCTATAAAATGCTTCGTTATTAAGAGTACATTAATTTCAAGGTGGAGTTAAGTAGAGCTTTATTTTCTCCTATCTCTCACATATATACTTCACTAGTAAATAAGCATCAAATTAGCTCAACAGAGTAGTGTTTGTTTGGTAAAACTAACAAATGAGATGTCACATAAACAAAACTGAAAAGAGAACTATATTAGATTATTCGGTAAAATGTACAAAATGGTGGTTTGAGTGAGACACTCTTGCAGAACTCCCTTAAGAAACTGATTTCTGCATGAGCTCGATATCACTCAAGAAATTTTGGCATCCTTTAAAGAGAAAATGTAACACGTAAATTACTGTTCTACCCTTATACATGCATATTGAGATTGAGTCAACTTAATTTTATCGTATTCTATTCAGTTATATTGACATGTGAAATGTTATATTTTTTCCAATTGAGATAACTTGATTTGTCAATAGTCGACCCAACCCGTTATGTTATTTGTAGTTTAATGCATATGGTGGTGACCTTTTGCTAGTGGACTCCTTTATGGATTGATGAAATGTTCTCTCCGTGACTCTTGAAGATTTTGGTGCAGGCTACTCCTAGGGTGGGTTCCATAAGTGTCACACCATTGAAACATCCAATGGATTTAACATTTTATTTTCAAAAATTAACATGCAATTGTCTATCGAGATATAAGCTTAATTTAAAATTAATAATTTTTTTTAATAAGCGAAGGACAGCAGATCTGTTTTACAGGTTAGTGTTTTTCACCCCTCATAAATGACGTCACCCTGTTAGTTATTAGTTCTCGTAATCTCATAAATCTCTTTTCATATCGTTGGCAAAAAGGTTCGAACCTGAAACCTTAAAAAAAATTCAAAACGTATCGAACTTAAGATATAAGCTTAACTTTGAATTAACAATTTGATGATTATTATATCAAATCTCTGTCAATTATCAGACATTCATGGTGGTGGTGCAAGTGTAATACACAAAACATGGGGATATGAAACACAAACCACACACTTGGCAATCAAATTAATGTAAGGTGAGAGTGAGACAATTCAATTTTTTTGATTAATCTCTTTCAGCAACTTGGATGTCCCATTCTTGGATGCTCTGTTTTTTGGGCTGAAAACTATTTCTTAACTACTTTGACTGCGCACCATACTACGTGGGCAACACCTAATCAAGCTAATCCAACTAGTACGACACGTGTATCGTTCAGACGATTGAAATATAATCTAGTCCGAGGCTCGAGTTAAAACATGCCAAACTAAATATAAAAAAATTAGACCAAGACACGAAAACATATCAAAAGAAAACATATGTGATGAGATGGGCAATCTACGATGTCATGAAACTCGAGTCATATGTGATATGACACTCTATATTTTTAGGTATCATGGTGTCCCTTCTAATGGAAGCTACCAAAGCCGGGCACCTGGTATACGAAAACGTCAATGTAACTACATACATCTCTTGGATGACTGGGGGCAGCTACTCGCTAGGACACTATTCGGGGTCGGTGGTAGGCTTTTTTAAAATCTTCACCCTCTCCACAATTTCTTAAAAGACGCACAAGACTTCTAATGCCCACATTGAAAACTTCTCTCTATAACTTTCTATAAAAATTTTGTTGTGAATGTGGTTCATATATCCAGTAGAAGATTCTTACTTGAACGCTCGATGCGGATGATTTTGCACACTTAACTTTTCGCTAATGGAGTACTATTCTTGTGTAGACTAAAAAAATCTAAGGACATCAATATTAGCTTAGATATAGAAGAAAAATCGAAAATAATACACGCTCTGCCACTCAGATATAAACTGGGGCCAATATCATATCTATCTGTTCTCCATTCAATTTTATAATATCCTATTTTTAATAAAAATTTCAATTAGTCTCTGTTTTTCTTAAATAAAAGAATAATAGGCTGGTCTCTGTGTTTGGTCTTATAAAAATAAGATATATCCACTCGTTGTGTGTGCCCCCCACTAAGCATGCCAATTGCTAATGAATGTACCACAAGTTATCCAATTTCAAAAAACAGTTGTTAACTCACCACTCACAACGGTTATTTCTACAATCAAACGGCTATCACACTAGTACACTTTTCAAATTTGAATGGTTCACTTGTCACAATGCTTATTGTTCTATATCGAACGTTACACGTGGTTTGAAAAAGGAAAACATACTATGTTTGATAGACTATTTTTTATAAATTTTACTAGTGGTTCATCTTTTAAAATGGTACACAAAATGAAAAAATCAGATAATCACACAATGGTCTTCAATTTTAGTGAGAGAATATAAACATCACTCGAGAATCAGTGTTACACACTATAATTAAAATTAGCGAAGAGTGAGTGAAATCTCTTATCAAATAGCTGTAATGTGATTGTTCTGCCGTGTATGACTGATTGAGTGACTTGTGAAATAAATATGACCTAGAGTTAAATTGTCATATATATAAATGTAGAGTTTATGAATTTGTAATTTGCGAAGCATCAATCCGTTTTAAATAAACAGCCCAAATTATCAGGTATATAAATACAAACATTTATATGGGTTGTAGTCATGAGAGGAGAGAGACCAATAAGATATATATAGCTGTCCAAGATTTTGTATATATATATATGTAAGTGGCTCACATTGCTCTCAATCATATCCCTCATACTATAATTATGAATGTAATGTAGTTGCGTATTGTTTAATAAAAATACAAAATCAACCAAATCGATTACATGCAAATGCAATGCAAGAATATTATATGATGACCAAAGCACTAAAAAGTGGCCAACACAATGGTCCCATACACATTACGACATCAACAAACAAAGCCATAACACAACCTCATAGCCTAACAACCTAGCCACCTCCTCTTTTTTTGGTATTCGTTTTGTTTTGTGCACACAATCAAGGACTTTTCTGGGTTTTCTCAACAATTCAAACTCTCTTTTTTTTTAGTTTCCAAACCATTTTTGTGAAAAGACAGAATTGCCCTTCCAAGAATTTGAATCTTATTGTGTTCTTTCTCTGTTTACTTTTTTATTTTCTTTAGTGGTGAAAAGAAAAACTTTGAATCTTTGAACTATGAAAAAAGAAGAATTGAAAGTTAGCAGAGAAAGAGACAGAGGAAAAAGAAAAACAGTTTTTTTTTTTTTTGGTTGAATCCTCTGTTTGTGTGTTATGGCATTGTATTTTTGTGTAGAAGGGGACAAAAGACAAAGTGATTAAAAGAAGATACCATACTTTCATAGTTTAGCTAAATGTACACATTTCAATACCTAAGCACAAGAGAATCTTACAAATAATTATCCTTTTATTATTGTTAATTTTCCATTATAAACAAAAGAACGTGTTTTCCATTTTATTAATACAGCAATACGAATAATTTATTATTAATTAATATCTAACCATAGTCAATTTCAATAAACGGGTACTCAACTTTTGAGGGAGTCAAATATTTTTTTATTTGATTCAATATTGAGGTGAAGAGAGAGTCAAATTTAAGATTTTAAAAATACAAACCATCTTAAAACCGCTTAGTCTAATGACTGTTTTGTTCTATAGTATTATTATAACACATTCGTTGGTATTCATTAACAAATGATCACAATGATACATCAAATTTAAATATCATAACAGTTAAATTCTTCATTTAAAAAAAATAGAAACAATAACTCTTATTTTAGACCGATGACATTTTAACTATAATATTAGTAATATATCAAATTTAATTCAAATAATAATGATCAATTAATGTGATTATAAATACAAAAACCAGCCCACTAATAATCATGTACCAAACATTTTGTCACATATCTCCCATTCAATAATTAAACATTGTATAATCGATCATCAGTTGATTCATATTAACCTCTTTGTACAACTAATATAAGGACAAAACCCAAGAGACAACCACAACCACCAAAGACAACCTCAATCTGTTTGACACAATGCCTAGCTTGCAACTAATAGTCAACCACCAAACTTCATCAAGTTTTAAGATTACATTTCCTTCCCAAAATAAAAACCGACCAACCAAAATAGAAACCAACTAACCAACCAATCCATACAATAAATAAATAAATAAATAGAATTATTGTGGTGCCACTCATTTCCCCACCCCTTCCATTCCATGAGAAACTCATTCTTTATATCTTTGTACAGATTAATATATGTAATTAAAAAAGAATTTACAAATTAACTACTAATTATCTGCAAATAATTTACGTGAACAAGTGCATAATCTTATTCTTACCTATCAAAATAATTTTCATCTATTTTAATGACTATTTATTTGTAAAAAATAAAATAATTCCCTCCAAAAACGAAGAAGTCACGTCAACTTTCGCGCGTTGTTACCGGTTTACCGGCTACTCCAGTCGCTCTTCATTCCTCTCCTGGGTCCCACCTCTTATTATTTAATCATTAAATTGTTGGACACAAAGAAACAATCGCCGATTGATTACAGCAACGCGACACTTCACTTCAGTTTATTCGAGCCCCTTTTCGTCATTTCACTACCATTTAAATATAATTTCTATTTGAATTTTTTTTCAGTTTTTAAATTTTTTTAGTTACTTTTTCTCGTCCTCCTTCTCTGACTCTCTGCTGTGAACAGACTCTGGCGCCGCAGACACAGACACAAAAACAGAGAGAAAATAGAGAGAAAGTGAAGAGAAATAAAAAACGGAGCTGAAGCGAAGCAGAGGGAGGTGAGCTCGAATTCGAACCCTAGAAATCTCCATTTTCATGGAAAATATCTCCCGTTCTCGGCATCCAAACAGGGTTCCCAGGAAAGCATGCAACGGCAACGGCAATGTCAGGCTGGGAGGAGCCAAGACCGTGCACGATGACATTTTCGCAGCTCCGGCGAAGTTCGGGGTCCCCGCACTCTCCCCACGCGCCGAGGATTACTGTGAGATATTCGGGAGTTTCAACGCCTCACGCGCCTCTTCGATTCCGGTGCTGGATCTTCCGGAGGTCGACGAAGCCGAGGTCTACTTCGATGTACGGAGCTCCGGGTTCGACTACTCCGATGTCTTCGGAGGCTTCGATGATGCCGATTTCGCCGCTTCGTATGAGGACTTGTTTGGGAAATCAATGGGCATGGATGCTGCTAATTGCTCCTCTGAAGAAGCATGGTATGGTCTTCTTCTTTGTTCTTTTTTGCAGCTTCGCGTTTTTTGCGAAATGTTTGGCTTGAAACTCTGGAGAAAAAAGTTTCCAGCTTAGAGCACTGTAGCTGTATTTAATGTTGTCAATGTTCGTGAACTTTGAGGGAACCCTGAGACAGAGCTTGTCGCTCAAGGAACATGGGGCTGACCAATGACCATGGTGTTAGGTGTGATTTGTTGGTGTGGCGTTGTTTTTGTGGGTTTGTACACAAATGAAAGTACTTTTTGTTCCCTGGGTGAGAAATTATTGGGGTTGGCTGTGGCAACAAGAGTGATGGAGGGTTTGGGGAATATGAGGTTGAGCCAATGATTTTAAGATTTTATGCTTTTATTGTTATTGCCAGAGATATGTGATCAAATGTTGTTTGTTCAAAAGGGTTTTTTTTGGGGTAAGAAATTAGGGGCTTTTGCTTGTGTCTTGTTTAAAACTATGATAGAGAAGAAAATGAAAAATGTTAGTCATGAACCATGAGAGCATGATAGTTCGAGAGTAAACGGTTGTGTTAACATGCATAACATTTGTTGACAATGTTATATATAGGAAAGGGAATCTGAATTGGTGATTGTTAAAGGCTAAGAACTATCTTGGTGATGGAAAGTTCTACGAGATTGCTAGTAACTTCTTGCTAATATTGATGAAAGGGTTTCGCTACAGCTTTGTTGCAACTGCTGCTATTGGCTCTATATAGACTGCTTGTGCTTTTTATGCTTACTCATCTTTGTATTTGATAGAAACAATGAGAATCAATGGAGCTTGACAGTTGAGGTACTTGTTTCTATTCATAATGTGCAGGACCCCTGCAGAAACTGAATCTCTGTCAGAAGAGTCGTATCATTCTGAAAAAGATGCATGCTTTTCAATTGAAGATCCTTACCAATCTTTTGAAGGCAGTACAGAGTTCAGCACATCGTATCAGAAAGCGAGTCAAAGTACCAAGGAAGACTTGTCAAATGGGTTGAGGCACACAGCTGAGGTACAAGCGGTTCCCGGGTATAGTTTTCTAGTTAATCAAACTGCTCCCTTGCTGAAAACTGTAAGCAAGAGTGCATCCTTGTTGATGACCGACAATGTTAATCACAGTATGGAATTTACTGGGGGAAAACAGTTCATGAAAGCCACACCACCTCCTCCTCAGGTTTGTGATGGGAGGGAAACATTTGGAAGGGATTTTGTACCTCAAAGAGGATATGGCACAGATTGTTTTAATTCTAAAGGTTTTGTTACCATCTCTGAGATCAGCCTCCAAACTGAGCCCTCTCATTTGCCTCCACCCGCTAGACCACCGCCTTTATTAGATGTCAAAAAGGAAGGTTCCAGCAGATCGACTTCAAACTGCAAATCGACAAATTCTGATGGGAGCTCAGGAGATGGTTCACCACCTTTCTTTGATGTGGAGGTCGATGCAAGTTCCGCTGCTGCTGCCTCAGCTGCTGCTATGAAAGAAGCAATGAGAATGGCTCAGGCAAAAATAAAAAGTGCAAAAGAATTGATGGAAAGGAAGAAGGAAGGTTTTCAAGGCCATACCCAACCAGATTTAAAGAGTAGCATAAATAATAAGGAAGGTTCTGTGGCTAAAAAATCTGCTGAGGAGAAGTGTGGGAGGGGTTCTTTTTCCTCGCAAGGTTCTGATAAAATTGATGGTGCTGATGAGTGGAAAGATTCAACTCAATTTTTTGAACTGGTGAGAACAGATCAACCCAGAAAGGCTGTGGAGCAGACTAATATTGAACTGACATTGGAACATAATGCAAAGGTTGTACATGGGCATAAGGAAAATAGGGCAGCCATGGAAACATGTGAGCAATGGGGAGAAAATGCTAAGAAAATTCAATCTGTTTGGCCGAAGTATAAACTGAAAGAAACGAAACTAAAAATAACAGAAGAGGACTTTGATTTGGAGGAAAACAATGGGAGACCAAAAACAGCCAAAGATAGACATAGGCTAAAAGAGCATGAAAAGATGGTAAAAATGGCTCAAGAGGTTGACGAGCAGGAAGATATTATGATGAATTTTGGAATGGCCCAGCTGCACCTAGAAACTCAGAAGCTAGATGGTGCCGCCAAGTCACGAAAATGTAAAAGCTTTGTAGAGGATCAACAGAAATTTGAAGTTGAACAGGCTAAAAAGAACGGCGTTAATGAGCACAAGTTGAAAGAGTCTGGTGAGAGAAGAGAAAAGAAGAAATTGAAAGAGGCCCGTGAAAGAGCAGAAAATGAGAAGAGGTTAATAGAGGCTCTTCAGCAAGTAGAGAATGAGAGGAGACTAGGGGAGGCTCTTGAGCAGGAAGAGAATGAAAAGAAACTAAAGGAGGCTAGTGAACAGGAAGAGAAAGAGAGGAGACAACGAAAGACTCGTGAGAGAGGAAAAAGTGAGAAGAGACTGAAAGAGGCCCGTGAAAGAGAAGAGAACGAGAAGAAACTATCAGAGGCTTGTGAGAGGGAAGAGGCAGAGAGGAGACAACGAAAGGCTCGTGAAAGAGAAGAGAATGAGAGGAGGCTGAAAGAAGCCCATGAAAGAGAAGAGAATGAAAGGAGGCTGAAAGAAGCTTGTGAAAGAGAAGAAAATGAGAAGAGACTTAAAGAGGCTCGTGAAAGACAGGAAAATGAGAAGAGACTTATAGAGGCTCGTGAAAGACAGGAAAATGAGAAGAGACTTTTAGAGGCTCATGAGAGACAGGATAATGAGAAGAGGCAGAAAGAGGCTCGCGAAAGAAAAGAGAATGAACAGAGACAGAAAGAGGCTCGCGAACGAGAAGCGAATGAAAAGAGACAGAAAGAGGCTCGCGAACG